>MJUT01026738.1:33883-50531 GCA_002080005.1 Gigantidas platifrons
GCCAAAATAATAAAGACAGAAGGACATACAATATAATGGCCAAAATAATAAAGACAGAAGGACATACAATACAATGGCCAAAATAATAAAGACAGAATGACATACAATACAATGGCCAAAATAATAAAGACAGGACAAACAATAATCTACAAAACACTACACCGAAAACTAAAGATCGAGAAACACGAACCCCACGAAAACCCGGGGTGAACTCGGGAGCCTCGAAAAGGTTATCAGTTCCTGTTGTACATGTGACACCTGTCATGTTACAGTTAAACGGCACGTACATCATCTCATATGAAAATCGCGTTGGAAACCATGATAGAAAATGGGAGTCGAGACGAATATATATTTTTCTCCAACATTTTATTTGTTTATAAGAAGTTAGATGGTGATCAATTGATTTCAGGACAACAGAGCTTGGAACACTAAACTATTTGGTTTGGAAACAATTTCTAAAACACGGTGTATATTCATTACGGGTCCTCGACGTGCAATCCGGTGTTCTTTTAACTTTTACCGTAGAGTAAAATTTAGGCGTTTTTAAACATAAGCGATGAATTTCATGAAATTGATATCGTCTTGGTAAAGTTTTATTTTTACAATTATCATTAAAGGCAACAAAAAACATCCTTTCCGATAAATCGTTAAAGAGTATTGTTATCGCAAAGAGCTTACGGTTATAAAACCTTTGAGTACCATCTTTGTACCCCTATTCCAAAACTGTCCAATCATAACTAAGTATTATCAAACACAGTGTTCTGATTGACAGATTTATTTCGAGTAAAAGTTTTATAACTGTAAGTGTAAGGCCATGATCCCTTGCCCCTAACCCTTTAATTTACACATACAATAAAGTGCATCCAATATATTAATCTTTTGCAATGACAGATAAATAAAGTAATGGACATTTGAGTACATACATAATTATATGATAAGCTAAAATATTAAATTGTACTCACTGGTTCTATCTTGTTCTTCCATTTTATATTTGTTAAACTCAACTGAAACAAAAATAATAAAATAAGAGCATGATGAACACATAACGGAGCAAAAACATGATTAATTTTACTTTAAACCAACAACTGCCTTCTGAATGGCAATTCATTTGCATACATGTATGTCCTGTAAAGCCATAGTAGGAATACTATATTTGTTGTTCTACCCTGGATTCGAGCCTCGATGTGGTCAAACCAAAGCCTATGTTATTGCTGGATTCGAGCCTCGATGTGGTCAAACCAAAGCCTATGTTATTGGTATTTGTTACTTCATATCACATATATATACTAACAGAGTGTTACCTAAATACTCCTATATTTTCCTATCAACTCTGTAAATGTTTGTGACTTTCATTGTATGCGATACAGAAAGGTTATGAAAAGAAATTTTAAACAGCAATGGTCAACAATTTCACCAATATCAACAAAACGAACAACTACATCTCATCTCAAATCATTGAACACAAATAAAGACAATGACATATGATCTTGGAATTCCAGTTCCTGGCTTGGGACAGGCACATAAATGTGGTGGGTTTAAACCGGTTTTAATGGGATTCCTATCTGATAATTGGACCTCCAACGGCAACACAGATATACAAAAAAAAACGATAAATAAAACCTGCAGATATTTCACAGATAGAAAAGAGAGTCACTGTCGAACTTTCTGGCCTGACCTGTTTTGTAACGAATGAAAATAAATTTTGTATATATTTAAGAGCAGAAACAACAAGCGTCGTTCCAATCGTTTTCAAGGGTTTCCTCTTTCCCATCGGTGCATCTTACGTTTCTTGCTGTTCCCTATATATGAATCAGGCACGGGTTTTATGCGAGAAGTACGCGGAGAGACAGTGTTTCTAAGCAGTGTCGGGCTTAGGAAGTGAGAGGCCCAATTGTTCTCTGTAAAACCTGCAGTGTGTTGTTGTGTATACCTGAACAGCCAAGAGTATATATATAACTCAAGTGCGAGGCCCTATTGGGAGGAATTGGTCCAATTGGCTGGCCCTTTTTATAAATATCACTTTATTATTACTGGAAATGTAATGATTGTAGGATAAATCATGGACGTCAGTTTTATTGGTGGATGAAACCCGAGTACACGGGTGAAAACTACTGATCTGCAAAAAGTGACTGACGAACTGCATCACATAAAGGTGATCGAGTACTTTGCCATGAGCAGGGATCCCACTTACAACTTAAGAGTATACAGACAGTCTGAGTGTTTTTCCGCTAGTTTTTGTGTGTGTAATTTTCATCAATGGTATTGATAAACTGTGTTATAATAACTAATAACTACTGTACCTATGCAATCAATGTCTATCACCACTAACGTTATGAGTTCGAATCCCACACATGCGAGGTGTACTCGATACAACGTTATGTGATAAAGTTTGTCGGTGACTTGAGATTGTCAGTGGTTTCCTCCGGCTTTCTCCATCGATAAAACTTACCTCCACGATATAACGGAAATATTGTTGAAAGTGGCGTTAAGCACCATAACCCTAACCCTAACCCTACAATAATAAAACTTGACATAGCGACGATGAAAACATGTCTTAAGTATTACACCCTTGTGTATTTAATAACCACCTCGTCATAAAAATGTCATTGCTAGGTATGGATAAAACTTTACTTTATTATCATACTTTCAATTAAGACAAATTTCAACATCTACGAGTGCCTTTTAAAAATCTTAACACGGGTGTAACGTTAATATTACATTAAGCTTTAAATTTTACCCCCGCAATGCGAATGTTTATTCAAGCAAAGATTTTAAACTTTATGTACATAGAATTTAAATATCTTTACCTCCCCTTATAAATAGATTTCATCACTAACCACCAAAGGGATTCAATTTGAAAATAATACAAAAGTTAAAATAAATCAATAATAATTCATAGAAATGAATACAATTAATGTTATTAATTTTAAATTGAAATATTTCGACTTTTGTAATTGCTTAGCTACGTACAGCTATGATATAAATAATTTCAAACTACCTTACACTTTTCCATTTTACAACAATTGTAATTAACTTAAATTAGGTAGTGAATTTACACACATTCTAAACTGATCAAGAACGGGCTTTGTCCATAATATCCCCATGTCTGTTTTTAAAATTTCTTTTCATTCTCTCATGATGGTTGCTTATTCATTAAACTATTTAAGCAATAATGGTTTCCACTGAAATTTCCTTTTGAGAATTTAAGTACCCGTCAATAAACAATAGTCATTTTATGGAATACTAAATCTTGAAATCTTGACCGCCACGATATAGGTGATATATTGTTGAAAGTTGCTTTAAATACCATAAACCTGGGGTCCCGGGTGGCTCAATGGGTTAGGTCGTTGCTTTAAATACCATAAACCTGGGGTCCAGGGTGGCTCAATGAGTTAGGTCGTTGGATCTAACAGCTCATACAAGCCTATCACCAATACGGCGTGGGTTCGCGCCCAGCTTTGTAAATTACAAAAAAAAAGTGCACTCGACTCGCAGCCGCAAGTGATAAAGTTTACCAGTTGCTTGCCCAGGGTCGGTGGTTCTCTCCAGGTACTCCGGCTTCCTCCACCACTAAAACCGGTCGCCATGATATAGCTGAAATATTGCTGAAAGTGGCGTTAAACACAAAAATTCAATTCAATTCAATTCCACAAACCTGACCTTGAAACCTTGGTAACGAGAAAATATGAGTTTCTTAATAATTCATAAGTCTATTCGTGAATACGATGGTTTTCTTTCAGGGCAATCCGGTTTCTTCCAAAACATTCAATCAAAAGAAATTTTCAGCAAAAGAAAATAAAAAAAAAGTCAGAGAACAATCTTGGTTTTGGAACCATTTACGCACTTGATCATGTTCATAATGACTGCTAAAAATGGTATTTTCATTAAGGTCAAATAATACCTTTGAATACTATATCTCCTCATCAAAACAGGGGGTCTCTTTATATGCTGATAAGCAGGGTCACATAGATCATTGTTCTGATGTAATTTTAACCTATCGATGCATAAAACAATGGCAATTGCCAAAATCTCGAATAAATCTCCTATCATTAAAAACACTGGGTCAGTCGGACAATTACTATTGTATATCCTTTATTGTTTTGGATTGCACTGATAGTGTAACATACTCTACTTCAACTATAGTGTCGATTGCAAAACGATACTCTGCATGGGTGTATAATTTTGGACAAATGAATTACATGTAGTTTCATTCCATTACAAACATTATGTGATAAAGTTTGTCAGTGACTTGCGCAGGTCGGTGGCTTTCTCCGGGTACTCTGGTTTCCTCCACCAATAAAACTGACTCCCACGATATAGCTGAAATATTTTTGAAAGTGGCGTTAAACACCATAACCATAACCCCTAACCCTAACCCTTTCCGTTACATCAAAGATAATCGACATTGGTCATTGTTGGCAGACATTTTCACATGTAGTTTCATGAAATCAACAAATTTGAAAGCGAAATATATAACAGTAAAACAAAATATGAATGATGTACAAGTTAATAGCCACCGTAAGGGTTATTTTGACCAACACTAGTTTTCTGTGTCTAATTAGAAAACATGTGCCGGGGTTAAATTACAGGTTAAATAAACCTGTAAGAGTTTTATGTGATGACGATTATGGAAAGTAGGTTAATTTTGGAAACAAATTCATAATATCTTCTGCATATATAATCGACTTGAACCAAATATTACATGGACGGCCCTTGGGTGGTCCCCTGTCAAGATCGGATCTGACAGTTCAGCCATCTATCTAAGATGGTTATAGTTGCTAAAAAGAGAAACATTACTAAAGGGACATTAATTCTACAAATTAATCTGGAATCAGCTGACATTTAAATTTTAACTTGTTTATCATATGTTTTGACCCTTTCTATAATATCAAGAAATCAAATTGAAAAACAACTGAGCGCGATTACAGGCTTCTGATAACCTCTAGTTTACAGAGAATTATCGCAATTAGTGGCGAGAACTATTGGAACTTTTGGAAAGATACAAGTAAAAGTGTCATGGAAAACAAAGTAAATCAGATAGATGTAAGCTCCATTTATGACTGGTGCACGAGATATCTATGGAAAAGGGCAATCTAGATGTTGAAAGGGTCGAAATAAATTGAAATTGATTTCTCATTGCCATGCCATGTTGAATTTTCATCAATTATTTTTTTTACTGTGTTGATTCTGAATTGACTTTTCTAAAACAATATAATTCATGCTCGATCGAATAACAAATGTGAATTAACTTTGAACATCTTCAGAAATAACAAAAGGACCATAGATCTATTTATAAACCCCGACTTAATCTCTGTTTACTTTGTCAGCGATTTAACTGAGACATCCAGAGATCAAACACTTTCATTCATCGTCTGCAACCAGCCATGTTAGAATGTTCTCAGTTCTTTGTATTTTTTTTAATTCCTAATTGAAATAAATAGTATCTACTTTTGGAAAACAATTTTAACAAAAGATAGATAATATATCATGCCCTACTGAGATTTAAAAGCATTATTAATTTGTGTGGTTAGTTTAAGATACCACAACGAACTGTTTTACACAGTGTGTGAAGTGAAATTGTTGAATTATTAAAAAACCACGATATTAAAAACACAAATGTAATGTTAATTGTTGTCAACAATTTTCTAATTTTTATGACATTTTAATTGTGTTGTTTATTCTGATATACTTGGTGACCGCCGATTTCTTTGAACCATGAATAATCCCATGACCGTTGGCGTTGAGGGATTCCGTGGTATGCAGGGCAGGCCGTGTATGATAAAGCATCAACATCTACATCATCTTATTTTGTGGAGCATAGAATACAAGAAAGCAAATAATAAATGTTTTTTTTAATAACTCCCATCATATTTTGGTTCTTAATAAAAGTGTACTAAATTAAAAAATATATTTAAACTTAAGTCTTTGCATGGAGCTGAATGAATATCAGTATAAATAAAAGTAATTGCAAGAAAAAAAGTTTTAAATTTTCAATTTATAGATTTACATAGTTACCATTATTATATATGTATAGTATGTATACCTAGTTTCTCTGTATAATCTCGTCTAACCTATTTATCTATTTGATTTTCACTACTGTTCATACAGAAGTTTAAATTATAAATTTTGAAGATTTAAATTTCATTTTAGCCCATTTTCAAATCAATTACAATAAATTCGAGTTCAGCAATTTTTTTGGGTTCAAATTTCATCTCGTGTTCGTGTAAATTATATATACAATAATTAATCAGTATCACAAATTATTATAAAATATCAATTTAATGCATTATTTTATGTGCTTACCACGAGATAGTTTTCTCTTTCCTTGGTTGATAAGATGTTTCTGTTTTGACAACAAAGAACGATAATTTATTCATGATATCTACGTAGATTCACTCAACTAACTCTTAAAATAAACTGTGACGTTGCTTGTAGTGTTAAAGGGACTATAAGGCGTTGAATAAGATAGTCTACAATTAAATTTTATTGACTTTTTATTGAAATCAGTGGTCGAGCTTCGACTTTTAAACTTTTGCTGATTAAATGTTTAAATACCCTATTTTCGCCTCCATTTTAAGTAAAAGCGTTCATAGCAACCACATCATCCTTTCATAGAGAAATATATATGTAAATTAACATGGATAACAAGCACTGATATGGAACACTTTCATTTTAAGCAGTCAATACATCTCGGCGTTAGTTATATCATTAATTAAAAATATTATTTAATAAAGTAATTCGTGGATGATCATAAAAAATAGGCCGAGTATCAATACTATAACAATAAAGGGTGGATACAATATTTCTATCTCGGTCGAAGTCAAAATAAACATTGTATATATTTATATGTATATAGATATATATAAGCAAATATATTTTCTTAACCATAGACAGCTAAGTATATATATAAAGCCTAACCACAGGCACTAGACACTATATCAATAAATATTCCATATAGTCAATGGCAAGAAAGTAGTGCTTTGGGACACTATTGGGGGCGGTCGTGGTCGTGATCCTATGGAAATTGAATTTACAACTACATGTGCAATCATTGCCTATCACCAATAAAGTTGTGAGTTCGAACCCAGTTCATGGCGAAGTTTGTCAGTGACTTGCGACAGGTCAGTTTTTTTCTCCGGCTACTCCGGTTTCCTCCACCGTCCTTCGGATGAGACGTAAATAAAACCGAGGTCCCGTGTTGAGAGATTGCCACCCTCTTCGCACGTTAAAGAACACAGTGTAACAGCTCATTATGAGCATTATGCTCATGATGAGTGGTCCAAAGGAGACATATTGCACTGGCTAAATTATCCGTCCCTACCGATCACCTTTCCTTGTTTCGAGTCCCCTGGTGTTAACATTTTTAAATGTGCTCGTCCTGAATATAGCTGAAAAATTGCTCGCTGGACGACAAACACCAATCAATCAATCAATCAATCAATCAATCAATCAATCAATCAATCAATCAATCAATCAATCAATCAATCAATCAATCAATCAATTAATCTTACCTTCACGATATAATTATACAAATACGATTGAGAAAAAAAGTTAAGCAGTCGAAAATATAACCTACAACAAAAACACGAACAACTCCTCAGACAAACCTCAAACCTCCTAACTCAGAAATGACAACCAAAAACACGAACAACTCCTCAGACAAACCTCAAACCTCCCAACTCAGAAATGACAACCACAGAAGCCAGTTTAAATATAGGTCATTGTGCAGGCACAAACATATGACGGATATTGTTTAAGAAATAAGTCATGGAAGCCAGAGTTTGTATACAGTTTTAACATGGGTAACATTATTTGCGTACACATTTTATCCCGAGCGTCAATTTTATTCGTGTTATATTGTTAGGTCTCATACACAACTGGTTTAGTCACTTATGATCTCGAGTTCAATTAAGAAATAATTATGGAAGCCAGAGTTTGTATCCAGTTTTATCATGGGTAACATTATTTTCGTAAAACAAATTATACCGAACGATAGAGAGGGATAAAATGCAACGAAAATAATGTTACCCATGTTAAAACGTGATACAAACTCTGGCTTCCATGAATTATTTCGATTCTAGTAGGAAAAAGCTAAGTGGAAGTCAGTAATGGAAATGCATTTCATAACAAAATTCACTAACCTTCATGTTTACAGTTGTTTTTCTTTTATGTATAAATAGACTGTGATGCTATGAAGTTACTGATATTTTCCAATTTAATGGCATTTTGAATTTAGCAACTTAAACAAGTAAAATGCTCACAAAATCTTAAAATAAATCAGTAACCATGTCTTTCAATGTCATCAGCGTTCCTTGTAAACGACTTCCGGAAGATATTAAATTTCAAAAGTCAAAGTCCATTGATGGTTGTCTTAAGTATTTATTCCGGAAAAATATAAGTAAAAACAATTCGGGCATTTTTATGTTTGTTATGCACCACAGTGCTGTATGAATACATAAATTCACTAGGGAATTATATTTGTAATTTGTTCGTCAATACGCATGAGCGAATTAAAATATATCGTGAGTTTTATCACTGTATTATTTATATAGCCAATAAAGGACGTCATGTTAGAATTAATAATAATGTTACCACAACTCACTTCGTGATATCTACATCTCCAGTGGCAATACAGAAATAAACAGGAATTGAACATATTCACTTTCAACTCTGAAGACGCCAAACTTTAACGATGTTCGGTTCGTCTTTACCTCAAGTTGTTTGTGCTTTATATCTTATTTACGTTATACTTTTTTGTTTGTGTGTAGTTGTGTCCAACACGTGCTGTGTTGTAGTTTTGTTAGTTTTTCTTCGTCTTGTGTACCCTATGTTGCCAGTCTCTCTGGATTGTTCATTGCCCCTTCGGTATTCTCTGACGTTTATTTAACGGGCATGACATTAATGAGAGAGTGATTGTTGTTAACTCTAAGATAGCAATTTTTCAGCTATATCATGGCGAGTACAGGTTACACTTTTCGATGAGATGATGATGATGCTGTCCCCTTTGTTCCAAACCAACAAGATGAATTTGATTTTAATAGTGCTTACTCACTGAAACAGTCCATGGGTAAACATGTCGCTCTTGAAATTCAGACACATTGTCCTAATTTAGAGCCAAATATCACAATTGTAACCATTTTGAAAGTAAAAAACTATTTAACCTCAAGGACAGATGCGATAAAATAAGGTGGAGGGGAAATATGTAAACTTCATGGACAAGACAAATAAAATATTAACGAAATATGATTTGAATGTTTTTATTGAAAACTTTTTGGTAGAAAGTTTCATTTCGGATAAGCTCTTGTGGCAAAAAATAGTGAAACAATCTAGAAATTTACGAGGAAAATAAATGAAAAAAATCAGTTGAACGTAGACGAGAACTTTTAAGTTAAAACAGGTACGCTAAAATACAAACATGTTTAACCGAACATCGTTTATTAAGATTAGCGGTAATTTATCCAACTTTAACCCTCTAGTGCCCAACCCCCCATCAATGTTAAGAAAAATTTTGTTATCCTTAGAAACCTTAGAATAAAAAACAAATAGTATATAAAATTATTGGCAGTTATTGGCCACAACTTTAATTCAATTGTACATATATATAGATAGATAAATACATAAATAAATAAATAGATAGTAGTACATTTTGTATATATATATAGTTAGTTAGATTAAATGAAGACAACTAGCTTCATACTTTCAAATGTTCAACGGTTGCCGAAATTGTAAATGGCAACAAATATATAGATAAATAGTCCAGATAATATCCATATGGAAATTTTCAAATGTTCAACGGTTGCCGAAATTGTAAATGGCAACAAATATATAGAAAAATAGTCTAGATAATATCCATATGGAAATTGTAGGAAAATCACAAGTTGCCCTGGGAAACAGAGGTAACTAATGTTATCCGTTTGAAAACCAAGACACCCTGGGAACAGAGATGCTTGTTATTGACTTGAAGTTCGATATAACGCAGCGAATTATGCCAATCCCATCACCAAAGTATTATAAATGCTGGAAATAATTCACGGTTCTCCAATGTCTGTACATCCACCTGGTGGTGATTTTGAACATTTAGTACAACTGTGATCAGACACTTTTTAATTCTATCATTGATGAGTGTGTACATGCCTTTTTTAAACACAAAAACAGAAGACTTGTAAACATAGTGTGACTTTTATTTTAGTTAAAATTGTATCTGGAACATTCATAACACTATATTCTTTTTAGCACATGCATTTTTATTGATCTTCAGATTTTAACTGCATTTCTGTACATATGTAATAAAATATATATAAACAATGAGTCATGTAGATGCATTGATGCAAAGAGCTGAAAATGTAGTGCTGAAAGACATTCTTAATAGTAAGTAACTGAAAATAACTATATTGCCCTTTGTCATAGTTTTTGACGCGCTGAAGTGCCCTTTTTCCAAAGTCGCGCCCCTCCATTTTCAATTCCTAGCTGGAACACTGCACCATTTTCCGTTTGGTAGTTAGTATAGGAGATTTTGAAGTCCTTCCACATTCTACTTTAGACATCTATCACGTCGAACCATGAATGAACCTGAAAAACAGTATAAATCTTTCGGCAGTATTTAGCATATATGGATAAAGGAACTAAAGATGGGTCGGGAGGGTGGAACATTTTTTCTGTATCTGTAAGCAACCATGCCGTCTGCTTCGAGCACAAATTGGAAAGAATTACCCAAGATGCAATTCGCATTAGCACAATAAAGGGTCATGTTAAAATAAAGAATAATAGTCCGGTTTCTCTAGATAAATTGATTTATGATTAAGACATAAATCTTGTTATTGAATAAAAGTAAGTATTTGGGATATGTATAATACAAATCAGGGCTTGTTTTAGGTTTTTCACCCGTTTTCCGGAAAATATGAAATGTAGCATATCTGCTACGTCGGGAATCAAGATATGATGTATCAAATGTGCTACATAACTAATTATTTAGGAATACTGTTTAAAACAAAGCTAATTTAATTCAGTAACAAAGTGCATAACAGGAAACATGCAAAAAATGAAAAATAGAATATGTTAAGCTTCACAAATGTATACTAATTATCAGAATTGATGCAGTTGGATTTCTAAACTGATGATTGTCTATTGACCAGTACTTTGTAAAATTTTGTTTACTGGTTTGTATTATTGCAACATATTGCATCTAAGTGTTATTTGACGGGCACATACATGCAGTTCACATGAATATTGAATTAAATTCAGAAAGCAAAAAAGCCATTTGTGTCCTAGCTCAAACACAAGTGCATGTGACAACGAAAGCATTTTGAGACGGAACTGCCTACCCTTCCGGAGCACCTGAGTTCACCCCCGGTTTTAAGTGGGGTTCATGTTATTCAATCTTTAGTTTTGTATGTATGTTTTGTAGGTCACTGTTTGTCCTTTTGTACTTTTTCTTTCAGCCATTGTGTTGTCTGTTCTTCTTAGATATACAGATTCGGATTACCCCTTTGGTATCTTCAAACTCTTCTTACATATGAAAATCCATCATAACCAAATAATTAACATCTCTGTCTTTTCTCATCCCATATCGGATGGTGGTTTGTTCCATCCTTTTTAACAATATCTACTGGTTTTTTCACGGGTCATCCTGTTGGTGCTAATCCATCTGCTATTTCACTTGCAAAAGCACATACATGTAGCTTCATTGGCTTTATCTGGAGCATTGCACAGTGTCATTTGTAATATGCAGTTTTTTTTGTTGCGTGTATTTTTATTTAAGCATTTGGTTGATATAACAAAGGGGATGTTTGTGCACCATTGAAACTGGTTTAACCCTATACTACCACTTCACTTTTGTGTGAAGTGCATGTACCACGTCAGATTGTCTCGACTTTATGTGTATACCTTTATGTCTGACTTGTTTGGTGGGTGGGTAGATTCGTAGTTGCTGTGGTATCAGTGTATTTGGATTGTGTGGTGTTTAATGTAGAGTTACTACTGTTATGTGCCTTTTTTTTAATTTCTTTTTTCTAAATTATCTCCCTTTGATATTTTCCTAATTACCAATGTAGCATATTTGCTACACAGGGGCCAGATGAGTTTTTTTTCCATGTACTTGTATACCTATATACCAACAAGGGTACGAACTCGGCAGTAATCAAAATTTAGGTATGTCTTGTCTAACTGAGTAGAAAAAAATACCAGGAATTTTATACGTATAAAGGTGATATAGACTGAAAGCTGAATATTTTTTCCTTAGAAAAAAACTTATTTGAACCCCATACGTCCAAAAATAAAAAAATTTCAGCAGACCAAGTCCGTACTTTCTGCTAAAATGGTCAGGTCGGACAAAAGGCTGCCCAGCTAACTTTCACATGACTGCAAGGCTTATCTGAAATGCAATTTGTGTATTTACTTGCGACGTCTCTTCCAATCGATAAATTGAATAAAAAATTCCTACCTTTCCGTAGAATTTATGTCCAGATCACTTAGTATTATCCTTTTATATAATGCGGAATATCTATCATTCTGAACCGCCATTTAAAAAAAATTAAGAATGAAACTGAAACGAGCGTCCTGATTTGTCGATATTTTTGACGACCTTCAACTCGACCAATCAGGACGCTCGTTTCAGTTTCATTCCAGTCATGTGCAAGTTAGCTGGCCACTGCTTTGTCCGACCTAGCCATTTTTAGCAGAAAGTACGGATTTGGTCTGCTGTAACTTTTTTATTTTTGGACGTACGGGGTTCAAATAAGTTTTTTTTTCTAAAGAAACAAGTGTGGACACAGAAATGTGCTGTCCAAAAGGCAAGTGTGGATGTCAATATTCAATATTTCATATTATTTAACTTTAAAATAAAAAACAAATTCATGGACACAGGGGTCCTGGATTTTTTTTAATAAAAAACTAATCCTGGATTATTATTTTTGTTTCCAATACAATGGACCCAGGACCCACAAATAGAGGCCATACATCGTTACTAGCCCTGAAAATACGTACCCCCGTGGCAAACACGGGAAAAGTAAGGTCCATCGGTCAAATGCCTGTGATTAAAACAGGGCAATGCTCACTATGTAACTCATATACAACAGACTTACTTAAACATTACATTTTAAGTTGTACTGATCTGTTAGAACTTAGGACTGAAATGTTTTACAAAATAGTCGATATGTTAACAGTGGAGGACTCGGTTTGTTTCTTTAACCAGGATGATGACGAGGTTGTATAATCGCTGCTTGGCAGTATGACCCATGCCATGCAAACACTAGATTCCGATGTGTGGAATTGCTTGATGTGCCACACAGCAGATTATATGTTTAAACTATACCAGGCTTTCAAGTACGATCTTTATAGTCATATAAAAGATTTAAACTAATATGTTGTTATACAACGTACTTGTGGAAAGACATTCTGATGTTTTATGTATTTCTTGTATTTTGTTCCTAAATGATCATGTGTATTCAGTATGTAAATATGTTTATGTAATGTTTTGTAATGTTGTTTGTTTGACATAAATTGTAAAATCTTCAATAATGGAGGAAATAAAGAGAATCAATCAATTTATCTCCTACGCGTATGACTCTTTCTCCTGTGATAATTGGTCATTAAAATTGGATATAACTGAATTGTAAGTACAGAAGTCAAGATATATTAGTAGGTGTTACATCTGATTAGAATTCTTTATTAAATTCGCTCCATTATCATTCGATATTAATGACGATCATGCAAACTTTAATATCATTTTGAACAATACAAACAATTAAAAAAAAGACAATAAGGTATGTTTGGTATGTATTCTGGTTATACATTATTTGCACACGGTGTTGGTTACAACTGTTTGTATCATGTCGAGTCAGTCGAACAAATATATCATTGCCATTTCCACACATTTCATTGTGCCATGTAGACTTTCATAGAAATATTATGTGATTTGTTTTCACCCGTTCCGACCCTGTAGAATTTCTGTTTGGCCGACAGACGACGGATGTATCTGACATTGAAAACCTTGGAAGATACAGTTCCTTAGCTGAATTATGGTCGGATTTATGAAGTTCTCCAAAACTTTCAAACCTGGTGTTATGGCCATGAAACTTTCGAGCATAAGTTTTCAATTCGTACTTAAAAACAACCAATCAGAATGTTGTATTCAATAGTATTCTGATTGGACGACGTAGGGGTATCCAATCTTTGAGTATTCAAACATCATTCTCAGTTTTACATCCAGTGTTTGAGTTCTTCACTTGTTCAACAATTCTGAATCAAGACGCTACGATTGTTTTTGTAAAGCCTTCCATAGTGTCAACAACGATCTCTCCTAACTAACTGTTGCTCATCAAGATCTGCTGGCAGTTGTCTTAAATACACCCTGTCGTTGCATATTAATGTTCTGGCATTTTAATTGGTTACCTGAATTATTCGGCGACATATTATCTATGAAAACATGTGCGTAGATAGGTGCGTAAGACCCGTTTCTGGAATAACCTTCTTCTTCCTGGTATAGAAGTGGAGGCCCTTCATCAGATACGCTCATAGTATAAAAATGGAAAGCCACAAAATTCAAACGTCTTTTGGGTCAAATAAGCCAAAATGGTCTAAACAGTTTTGCAAAATCAACCAAGGTTACCTACTTTCGATTCTGATGAAGATTATTCCAGAAACGTGTCGTGTGGAATAAATTTGATATCTACATATTTATTACCTAATCTATGGCTGAAAAAGATTTACCTTAGTGTTAATAAATGACACTTATTTAGGAACTGTACATTCTAATCTGATTAAAATCACATCTTTCACCGATATGTCATGGCGTGGTAGCTACCAGCGACATTTCAGTATAAAGGGAAGCAAGTGAAATAAATGATTTTAATTAGAATTCGTAAATTTCAAACGTTTACATATTTGATAAATCATGCCAGTGCGGAAGCACTGACTACTGGACAATTTTGTCAAATAACTTTCACCATAGTAATATCCTTGGTGATATTTATTTGATAATCACACATGTCAAGCTTATTGATTCCAGAAATATAAATCATCTAAATGTTTTGGGGAATTAATAAGATTATTTGTTAATAATTTCACACTTAATCATTCTAAATAGTCAAATTTACAATATCAAAATATAGACTGTGTCATTAAAGTATTTTTTGTCAAGTTTTTGTCTATGTAGTTGCTGTATTTTATTATTATTTATACGACCTTCATATGTACGTAAATATTTTGAATAATGTGATTTGTCAAATATTTTGTTACTTTGTAAATTCTCTATACCTATGTATTGCAATGGTTTATTGAGAAATACAGATATAAAAGAAAAAGTGATTTTGTTTACTTAGTCCATTAAGTAAGCAGATGCTGACAATTATTTGGCTTTCTACTCTTTTGATTTTGAGCGCACCTTCTGAAAGTTATTCTAGAAACGCGTCATGCGCACTAAATTCGACATTTGCGTATTTATTACTGTCACTGAGTCGATGCCTCTGCTGGTGGAATATTAGTTCCTGAGGGTATCATCTGCCAAGTAGACAACAATCGTAAATGATACCTCAAACATATTTAATATCAATAAGTCATGAACATCCAAAGAAATCAATGGTCTTCGTGGGAGATCAACTTATTGGAATCAAATATTGAAAATAAAATGGAAATATAATATGGACTGAAATATATATGTTCTCTTTAATTGCTAATTTCCTTTTATCTGTTAAAATCTGTCATTCTAAAATAAAATTAAAGAGCTAAAATTGAAAACAAGCATTTCGTGATCGTAAGTATAAGAAATGCATTTGTTTAATAAGCGAACCATTCGCTCGGAAGCTATATGATTGAATAATCTTGAATACACCAAAGGCGTTTATCAATATTATTTACATTTGAGTAATGAATATATATACAATATTAGTGTATTGTAGAAGAATATAGAAAATATTTGTATGAGGCTAAGGAACTGGGAGGAAAATGCGAGGCTTTAGCCGAGCATTTTTCCCCAGTTCCGTGCCGAATACAAATACTTTCTATATTCTTCTACAATACACTAATATTGTTTTTATCCTGCAATGTAGGTTAGGTAGTGTTTTTTTTTTTAATTTAGAAAAATAAATATTCCTCAAACCTTTCGTGGGCCCCAAAGTAAGTCTTGAAGCTGTATTCGTATATTATACAAAATATCGCCGAGCCTTTTCCCGCGTTTCGCGCCGAATACACATATTTACCTATATGCTTCGACAGTGCACATGTATTGTATTTATCTTGCAGTTTTAAATAGTAAATAAACGTTTACTATAGGATTAAACACTGTTTTTTAGGAAATTATCTATGTATAAACTCCGGCAGCTCACTCCCAAACTGAACATAACCAAGATGACGTCATTGACCTCATATGAAGACTTCCAGTTTGAAACGTAAAGATTAGACGTTATTTGGCTTCGTGTTTAAGTTTGATACAATTTAACTGAAATAAGTTTTCAAGGTAAGCTTTTTAATTACTTTTGTGTGTATTGTTGTAAATATGACATGTAGGATTTCACATTTTCAAAATGGCAGATCTGTATGTTCTATTTATAACCTGTGGCGTGTCTTGAAGCTGTATTTGTATATTATACAAAATACAGCACACCTGTATTCGACACATGTTATTTGCTTACTAGAGTGCTCATTGCAGGATAAA
>MJUT01026738.1:57259-76085 GCA_002080005.1 Gigantidas platifrons
TGATTCTTTGTCCGTTAATTAACACCGACTAAAAGCAGATTCACAAAAAATAAGAAATAAGTGCATTGTTGTACCGATTTAATGACGATTCGACAAACTCCGTAACAATGTCGATAATTAAGAGATGGCGTCCATTTCTTGATCGATCTCAAAACACGAGCAGTTGCATGTTTTTTCCCCGATGCGCGTACATTTCATAACATTTATAAGTTACAGAAACACATTTTATTACGGCATCAATCGCATCTGATAGTTTTTATGGGTAACAACAATTTACGATTTTGCAGATAATGCCCCTTTAAATAAAAGGTAGGGGAAAAACTTGGGAAAAAACCAGGTACTCTCAAAAGTTAGATATCTCCTGCTTCATACATGGTAGTCACTTGTCAGTTATATCATGACTAAAAGTTAGATATCTCCTGCTTCATACATGGTAGTCACTTGTCAGCTATATCATGACTAAAAGTTAGATATCTCCTGCTTCATACATGGTAGTCACTTGTCAGTTATATCATGACTATGTTATCTCTATACCATTGTTTTAACAAAGGTTATCAGAAATAAAGATACATACTATCAGACTGAATTTGGGCGGGGTCCTGACTGTTGTAACGAACTGACAGATTACTCCCCACTCATAAGCTAGGTGTCTGAAAACCTTATCATGTGGGTATGATAACTGGGTGCGAACCAATGTCGATGGTGTAAGGTTTGTGGTTGGAAGCTAAGTCATGACATTCATTTGGCCATCAAGGATCTCAAAATTTAGGAATTTGATTGATAGTGATGATCTTTATTTTACAGTCACAGTGAATGCTTCACCAAATTGTAGTTTATTTGTAGTGTTATTCTGTTAATACTGATTTATTGGCAAATTTTAGATTTATTTGTTTGTAATATTAATTTGTTGTTATTGATTATTTTGACAAAATGTGAACGTGAGGATAAATATATTAGGAGCAAATGTAAAAAACAAACTCACATAAATATACTAAAGTTATTAATATATATATATAACACATTAAAATTCAAATTATTATGAAAATATAAAGAAAATATTGTTTATTTAAAAAATAATAGAGAGGGCAGTTTTCATTAGACATTTGTGGTGAGTATTTTCGTTATACATCTGAATATTATCTTTGATATATGATGATACCAATTTGTATATTGTAATTAATATTATAGTTTTAAAAATATTCATTATCATTTATTTCGTGAAAAGCATCAAATTTATCCTGGTTTGAAATGAATCCATTTATATATAATTACCAATACATTTATATATGCTTCTCAAATTTGAATTTTAATAAACAATAAATTAAGTCATTTGTAGACTTTAATTCAATCAATTCCGCCTGGTGACCTTGTGATTAGAAAAAAATATGCGTAGGTGTCCCCCCCCCCCAAACAATTAATGGTTGAATCTAACTATATAGGCACTGTTACTTTACCACAAAGCATTATTTTAAGTAAATATTTAAATGAACTATTCTAGCAAATGGAAACAAACATACTTTAATCTTAAGTATATTAATACTCACCAAAGATACCCAGACCGTTTGATCTAGAAGACGGAAAACTTCCAAAACCCGCAAAACCATTTCCTGTCGATGGGAATCCGCCAATAGAAGAAAGGTCACCCATTCTTGAAAATGGCAATTCGTTAAATCCCAGACTATTTCCTCCTCTAGTAAGCGGGAATCTGTCAAATCCTGAAGGATTTCCGAATCTAGGAGATAAGAATCTAGAATTGACACCTCCAGGTATCACGGTTGACTGTCGAATTCGAGCTATGCCAGGATAATTTATAGTATCATCGAAGCTGTTTCCTATGGATGATCCGAATCCACGTGTCGGGAAATTTCTCATATTATTCTGACTAACTGGTGAAAATCCACCAAATGGATCAATTTGGTCAAAACCATTGGAAGGAAAGTTATTGAAACCCGACGACTGGAAAGGATCAAACATTTGATTTCCTCTGCTTCCAGTCATGAAAGATTGTGGGTAGTTATACATTGAAGGTGTGTCGTCACTGGAAAGGTCTCCGTACCGATAACTGGTTCCTGGCATACTAAATTGACCCATATTACCTCTACCCATAAATGGACTATCTGGTAATGAACGCCTATTAAAAGGAAATCTATTTTCAAAACCGGAATCAAAGTCATTTCTAGAAAACGAAGGATCGTTCATTCTGTCTACTCCAAATCCTAAAAATCCAGACTGTAGACGATTACGAAATGGCAAGGATGCCGACTTCGTGCAATTGACTTCCGAAAAGATTTCAATAAAGACGCAGACCAATGCTACATACCTCATCATCCTTGGCGTATTTACCTGAAATGGTACGTAAGGTTAATTATGGTTAAGACAATAAGTTATATATTTACCTCAAAAGGTAGGGTTAATGATGGTTAAGATAATAATGATATATTTACCTGAATAGGTAGGGTTAATGATGGTTAAGACGTTACATATTTACCTGAAAAGGTATGGTTAATATGATGGTTAAGACAATACGATATTCTTTGATAATATTATTAATTAACATCGTACTTGACTAAAGTTTTAATAATTCTATGATATAAACCGCTTTGGTGGTATAATGATTAATGTGTTGGCATCGAATGCGATAACATGAGTCTAATAAATTGCTACTAGCTACTCTTTCTACGTACCACGGGTTTCCGAGTTAAACGGTGAAGCAATCTCGTTCGATTGTCTAACCGTCTAACTCGGAAAAAACGTGGTACAAATGATGTGCAACATGAAGCCATGCAACATCACATCTAAGTCGTTGATTATTGCACGGATCTCTGAAAGTAATGACATCCCAGATTTAAAGCTGTATTTTTTCATGGTTCTAAGCTGTTGCTTACATTCTTGTGTATATAAACCATAAAAAGATTAAAGGAAAAGAAGGCAATCATATTACAAGATTTTTATATTGGATTTTAGAACTGTTCAGACAGTGTGGTATTTTTTTTATTTTTTTTATTATTATTATTTTATTTTTTTTTTCATTTTACTGCTTTTTTTGCTTTCTTATTTTTTTTTTTATTTTGCCCTCATCTATTGGTCAAAATATAAAAAAGAGAACAATAACAATGAAAAACGAACCTCAAGGAAATATAACGAGAGTTAGTTAAGATATGCCGTATAAACGCAGAAAAATCTATTCTATCTGGGTTTGTATTGCATAATTTAAAAGTCTAATACAGTGTTTCTCCAGATATGACCGTCAAATTTGAAACTTGTAGAGCCAAAAATGATGGTGTAATCAATATTATATAAATTCTATATCATCATTAAATAGCCATTATTTAACTATATATGCCCTAACACTTACCCGTATTCAGACTCGACGGTTAGACTTTACTGTGTTGTTGAGAAGTAGAAAAATATCATGTCTACCATGAATATATACTGGAGCATAACAATCCGTGATTTGTGTTATTCATCAAAAACTGTGAAAAAAATTATTCGAACAAATTTATTTTCTTGTCATTGTTTAATCAAAGATCGATCACTATACAACTATCAAAAAGAACTTTTGTTTGAAAAAAAATACATCTTTTGACTGAAAAACCACAAATCATGTTATGATCACTGCTGCGTCTTATCATCATTATGTTAGTCATAAAACAATTAACAAATTAACAATACAAGTAGACTAACAATCTCTGTACTACTGTTTTGTTGTGCATTTTATTTATTTACGGAAAGTATAATAATAAAGTATTCCTTTACTTGTTTTACATTTAACATTAATAGTATTACTGTAGACCTTGGAGTACATTGATATTTCCCCTGGTTCAACACTAGTTAAACAACACAAAATCTGTTTATACAACACCAGTCATGTTCATATAATAATTAACACATTCAACCTATGCCAACATTTTTTCTTATTTTTTATACATTTTTTTAATGTTGGTTGAAATAAATGTCTGTAAAGATAAGATATACATGTACAGTATAAGGACACTATACTAAAGTGAAAAACCCAAAGATATTACACTGTCAGAACAGTTCCAAAAAACCCCCCAAAGATATTACACTGTCAGAACAGTTAAAAAAAACACAACAAAGATATTACACTGTCAGAACAGTTAAAAAAAAACAACAAAGCTATTACACTGTCAGAACAGTTCCAAAAAAAACCCCAAAGATATTGCACTGTCAGAACAGTTCCAAAAAACCCCCAAAGATACCACACTGTCAGAACAGTTCCAAAAAAAACCCCAAAGCTATTACACTGTCAAAACAGTTCCAAAAAAAAAACCCAAAGATATTGCACTGTCAGAACAGTTCCAAAAAAACCCAAAGATACCACACTGTCAGAACAGTTCCAAAAAAAAAAAAAGCTATTACACTGTCAGAACAGTTAAAAAAAACCAAAGATATTGCACTGTCAGAACAGTTCCAAAAAACCCCCAAAGATACCACACTGTCAGAACAGTTCCAAAAAAAACCCCAAAGATACCACACTGTCAGAACAGTTCCAAAAAAAACCCCAAAGATACCACACTGTCAGAACAGTTCCAAAAACAATCTCAAAGATACCACACTGTTAGAACAGTTCCAAAAAAAACCCACTGACCAGAAGATTATTCTAACATGACGTCCTTTATTGGCCAAATAAATAATACAATGATAAGACTTACGATATATTTTAATTCACACATGCGTATTGACGAACAATTTACGAACAACATTCCTTAGTGAATTCACGTATTCATACAGGACCGTGGTGCATACAAGCATAAAATGCCCGTATTTTTTTACCTATATTTTTTACTGGAATAAATACCGAAGACAACCTCCTATCGACTTTTACGTTTGAAATTTAACGTCTACCGAGGGTTGTTTACAAGGAACGCTGATGACATCAAACACAAGCTGGTTACTGATTTATTTTACGATTTTGTGAGCATTTTGCTTGTTTAAGTTGCTAAATTCAAAATGCCATCAAATTGGAAAATGTCAATAACTTAATTACATCACAGTATAGTTATACATAAAAGAAAAACAACTGTAAACATGAAGGTTAGTGGATTTGGTTATGAAATGCATTTCCATTACTGACGTCCACTTCAAAAAATAAGTTAGATATTTCCTACTAGAATCGAAATAATTCATGGAAGTCAGAGTTTGTATCACCTTTTAACATGGGTAACATTATTTTTGTTGCATTTTATCCCTCTCTATCGTTCGGTATAATTTGTTTTACGAAAATAATGTTACCCATGATAAAACTGGATACAAACTCTGGCTTCCATAATTATTTCTTAATTGAACTCAAGATCATAAGTGACTAAACCAGTTGTGTATGAGACCTAACAATATAACACGAATAAAATTCAAACTTGTAACATAATCTTTTTATCCATAATTTAGAGTGAGCGGTCCTGTACATGAGTTGTAAGGATGTCGATTTTCCTATTTAATTTTGGAACTGTTCTGATGGTGTGGTATTTTTGTTTTTAATTTTATTAGCAAGCAAGTGTTAAAAAAAATATACATGTATATTATTAGTTATCTTGGTGTAATCAGGGGTGTACAGAATTTTACACCGGTGTTAAAACTTCATACGCCCTTTATACCGGTGTTGAAAATTCATACACCCTGAGGCGCAGCGTGTATGAATTTTCAACACCGGTGTAAAATTCTGTACACCACTGATTACACCAAGATAACGAATGTATTTCTTATGAAGCTTTCCTTTACTTCTTGTTATACTGTATTTTTTTTATGTGTATCCAACAACATTTTACATGTTTTAGGATCAAATGGTTTAGCTGGGGTGTAAATGGTTTAGCTAGGATGGGGTGCTATTTACACCCGGGAAACTAACCAATCAGATTGCAAGATTCTTGCTTCTTAAGAAATAATACAGTGTATTTCCCTCCCCCTTCCACAGAAAAGACATAGTATATGATTAATCAAATTATAATTACTCAAGCTCTTGCCATTTTTATCGGTTAATTTTGGTGTAATCTAAGCCATTGGATTTCTTGCTCCAAATGTACCTCTATAGTATTTTGACTTCGATTCGTACCTGATGAAGATAATTCCAGAAACGCATCGCGTTGCACAAAAATTAGATATCTGCAATTGTATCAGTAGAATTATTATTCCTACCAGGCAAGCTAACAATCAAGGATGGGTTCATAAAATATTAATATTTACATTACAATTCTATAGATAGAAAACAAATCTATTATTGACAATAAATATGTTTCTACATGTGGTTTTGATGAATGAGAGTTTTTGCTCATTCTCTGGATAGTTTGCATATAATGGATGTTACAACATACTGACGTCTAAAACTCGTCACTTACGATAACCTGACGAGACTGTACAGACAGAAAACATGGCGTCGTCTAAAGCTATTAAGGAAATTCACTGTACAGTGTGTATGTATGATTTTGATGATCCTAGATTTCTTCCTTGTTTTCACACTTTTTGTAGACGGTGTCTTGACCAAGTAATTACTCTCAATTATAAGAATGGATCATTCGGATGTCCTTTGTGTCAAGAAACTGTTACAGTTCCCAAAAATGGCACCAGTGGATTTCCAGTCAATTCATTTCTTAAAAAAGACAAAACGACACTTAAAGATATTCCGTGCGATGTATGCGATGATAAAAAGCCAGGTGTGTTCAAGTGCCGAGAATGTCATCAAAACTTCTGCAACAAATGTGTAGATATTCATGAAAAGATGCAAGGCACAACTTCACATAGCGTTTATCCGATTCCACCGAAGTCAAAACTGCGACTACCTTACTGTAGAGAACACAGTGGAGAGGAATTAGAATATTTTTGCGATATTTGTGAGACTGTTGCTTGTCAAGTTTGTATCAAGTTCAGTCATAAATCTCATCCTATTCAGGATGTTTCATCAGTTGCTGAAACTCTAAAAGATGGGATTGCACATTTTCTTGCGACTTCGTACAAGTCATCTGATTCGAGAAGATACAACCTTCAGGTTGCTAAGCAACAAACTAAAATGAATTATGACGAAGATAACATTATGGATGCAATTGATAAACAGACGAAAAGGTTTAAAGACGTTGTGGAAGACGTTCGGAGAGATTTTGTTCGACAGTTGTTAGAGGCAATTGCAGATTGCAAAAATGAGATTAAAGATAATAAGGATATTGTTTCTAAGAATTGTGCCGCCGTTGATAATTTACGCCAGATGGGGAAGCTTTTCGTGCGAAATGCTAATGATTGTGAAATCATCAAATATGGACCAATTTTAAAGGAAAAACTAAGCATCTCAGAATATGGCAAAACAGGTCTGCAAGATATGCAAAAGATTGATTTCCTGCCGAAAGATATCGCTATGAAAGATGTTAAAAGGTTGTTTGGTTTCTTTACACCGGCAAAATATGACTTTGCATTTTTAGGTGGTGTGAACATCATTCAATCTTTCCATTGTTCGTTAGAGGATTGTACAATAACTTCTATGACCGTCATGACAGACAATACACTTTGGGTATGCCTTGGTAACAACGGTGTGTTAGAACGCTACAGTTATAATGGCTTGAAGAAAGCAGAAATCCGCCTTGAACATCGCATAGATTGTGTTGCATCAGATAGTAATGATGTACTTTATGTAACCTGTAATGCAGAGAAGAAAATTCTTACCTTTAACAAGACGAGTGCATATAAACGAGAACACTTTATAGATACTGAGTTATGTTGTAGAGGTATTGATATCGACAAGAATGATTGTTTAGTTATTGGAATGACGGAACGTGATGTGTTTTTTAATTCTACGTGCCCACAAATGGGTTCTGTTGCCATGATTTCCCCTGATGATAAAACAGTGGTAAAGTTACACAGTGACGACCTGGTACAGTACCCAGCCCGTGTAGCAGTCAACACATCGGGGGCAATAGCTATTTCAGATTGGATTAGGTTGTGTGTTATCATATTTAGGAACAACAAGAAAGTTGGATATTTTGACGGGAAAGGATTTGGTTTTATACATTTCTATCCAAAGGGAATTTGTTCAACAAATGATGACAATTTCATAGTGGTGGACACTGCTTCAAATTGTTTGCATTGGATTTCAGAGTATGGAGATTTACAAAGGACAATAGAAAGCATAAATGGAATTGGAGAGCCGTACAGTGTAACCGTGGATCAACATGATGCTGTTTGGATGGGAACAAAGGACGGAAGGATCGTACAAATGGCTATTTAATTGTATCTTTAGACTTTATTGGAAACTTAAATATGATATGTAAATGATATAGTTGTTACTTGTAATTGTATTGGATATTTAATTAACAGGATAGTAAATTGACCGGAGATATATTGATGTTAGAGTATCCGTTAGCTCTTTGAAATGTTATGAAGCATTTAATAAAATATTAGTTTAAAATTACCCCGTAATTTACTCTGTATATAGTGGAATCGATATGAAAAACGAAAAGTTTTCCTAGAATTTAATTATCTCTTTATAAGGCTCATGGAATATTGGCTTGTTGGTCATTAAAAAATGATACGAACTATATAACCGTTCAAAACTGAATTGTTCATCAGTAGATAATGAATGACAAAAAGTAATACCATAGCAAATGTTGCATTAAGAATTCATATATCTATTGATGGAAATAGCAAACAGGACAAATTAATATTTATGTTATTTTAACTTTGGTTACCAACAATTATGAAAAACGAAAAACAGAATAAATTTTTGATGAAGCAATTTAACATATATGATTTTTTTAAGTTGTAAGTTGTTAGCTACCAAAGGAGACTTCCAGTAGAGTCCGTCCGAAACCGGAGAGAATTATCGGAGTGTCATTTAAACCTTTTCCATAGTGTTATGACAATTGTTGAGAGTCCTTTACTCGTTTTTTTTCAGTCAGTGTGTAAAAAGATCGCCAAGAATGGAATATAAATGTAAATTGTGTAATGGGGACTTCAAAGACCCCAGATTACTCAACTGTTATCACTCATTCTGTAGAATATGCCTGGATGAATATTTAATGAGTAATTATCAAGAAGGTAAATTTTTATGTCCGTTATGTACAGGTAGCAATTCTGTACCTGCAAATGGAGCTAGAGGTTTGACTAAGAACAAATTTATGGGGAAAAACTCTGAGGTCGACTGTGATCTCTGTTCACATAAAGTAAAAGCAGATTCTGTTTGCAGAGATTGCCGTAAAAAATTATGTAAATCGTGTTTGATAACTCATATTAATTCTCATGGATCTAAGTTACATAATGTCACCAGTCTTGGGACCAATAACGTTACTAATTCTGGATGCTCTATCCACAAAAATCAGGAGTTGCTATTTTTTTGTGAGACATGTAAAAGACCAATTTGCAACTCATGTAACCAGACGCACCATAAATCTCACCGTAGTAAAGATATTGGTGGCATTGCTGTAATATTGCGGGAACAATTAAAAAATTCTTTACAGAATCTGACAGCGAATAAAGACACAACAACGTTTCAGAGCCAAGTGACAAATCAACGGCGAGTAATTAAGGTCTATCAAGAAGATCTTATTTCAGCAATTGAAGAACGTACTAAAGAACTACACCGATTGGTCGACGAAGTTAGGGGCGAGTTTGTCCGAAAAGTTGTTAACGAAATCGCCGACACTGCAAAACGTCTAGCTGCAAACCAAGAGACATTGAATATGAACGTAGCAGCAGTGGAAGACATTTCGAAGTTCGGTCGGACATTCTTGAAACACGCATACGACATTGACGCAGTTGTACATATACCTAACATACAGGAACAGATTAAAAAGCTACAAAATATTGATATTCAAATCGAAGAAATTACACAAAAGACATTTTATCCTTCACCTACTGATATGCCTAATTTAGAAACAATCTTTGGAAGTTTGAAGGTACCAAACCAAAAACCAAAGGAAATAAAGTCCAGTTTAAAGCGATCAGAACCTGACGACGAACGGCGAATGACAACCAAATCGCTGAGCCATGACGAGTTACGACGAGTAACAACCAAATCTTTGCGCCATGAGGAGGTATACAGGGCAACTCGAAGAAGTAAGAATTCTTTTTCTTGTAGCAATGGAATTGTGACTGCACTGACACTTCTTTCTGATGGATCAGTTTGTGTCTGTCTAGGAAACGAAGGCGTTTTAGAGATCTTTAGTCAATCAGGTCGTAGGAAAGGCAATCACACGTTTCAACATCAAGTTGACGATGTTGTTGTAGACAAGAACGGCATCTTTTACGTTAGTTCAAATTTTGAGAAAAAAATATTGAAAATTGAGAACAAAAATGAAGAAGTTTTTGCAGAAACACGTATATGTGTCAGAGGCCTTGCTACATATGGTACCGGAGGTTTGGTTGCCGGGATGACAGAAAAGAACTCCTTCTTAGATTCACAACAAGATGGCTATATTACAGAGATAACGGAGAACAATAAAATCAAGAGGGTCGTGGACGATAGTAGAATACGCTATCCAGCAAGGATTGCCATCGGTTATGACCAGTGTATTGTTGTTTCTGATTGGATACAGCTGTGTGTCATGATATATAGTAATGGTAGAATTATTGGGACATATGCCGGAACTAGAAAAATGCTGGGAGATTTTATTCCGCGTGGTATCTGTTCTCTCTCAAACGGTGATATCGTAGTTGTAGACATTTCGTCAAACACGTTACATTGGTTGTCACCTGTTGGTAAACTAAGGCGCGTTGTACCCGTCGATGATGAGGCAGAACCATGGAGTGTGGCTGCTGATGGAGATGATACTGTTTGGGTCGGTACTAAAAACGGACGAATTGTTCCAATAACACTTATCTAAAAACAAAATATTTAAATGTAATATTAAATTTCGTATTGTAAAATATGATTCTTTATTATATATGATAAAGTTTGTCATTGACTTGCGACCGGTCAGTAGTTTTCTCCGGGTACTCCGGCTTCCTCCACCAATAAAATTGATCGCCACGAAATAACTGAAATATTGTTAAAAGTGGCGTTAAACACCATAAACCATACACCATCTTTATTTTTGTATATGTGTTTTGAATTAACGGTTTGACTTGTTGGTGTTTTCCTTTCTTCAGTATTAAAATTTTCTTGTTTGGTGTATCACGAAAAAGCATGTCACCTACCATACATGGAAAATTAAACAAAAAGTCCGGAGATTTTGTCTGAATTGATGGTCTACTCCATTTCTAGAGTCTTAAGGGTCGCCTTCTCTCATCTTTGGTAAATTGAGATGTGCCTTTGGTATCAGCGATTGATGTTAATATTACTGGGTCAATACCACTCCTGTTGGATATTGTTATATCTGAGGTTATCAATATTCTAGTTGTGAGAGCCTCGGGCTTAGTCCGAGAGGTTACCAACAGCACGGTAGTCAGGATTTCGCTTAACTCCACGAGGTTATGAGCAGTCCAGCTGATTTTCGCTATCCTATATGAAGGCCTTTTGCTTTCTTAATCACAAAGCTAGATTTCAAATCTTTTGACTATGAACATACCGGATGAAAGAAGAGTTTGACGATACCAAAGGGGTAATCAGAATCCGTATATCGAAGAAAAACAGATAACACAATGACCAAAAGATACCAAAGGGGCAATCAGAATCCGTATATCGAAGAAAAACAGACAACACAATGACCAAAAGATACCAAAGGGGCAATCAGAATCCGTACATCGAAGAAAAACAGACAACACAATGACCAAAAGATACCAAAGGGGTAATCAGAATCTGTATATCGAAGAAAAACAGACAACACTATGGCCAAAAGAAAAAGGACAAAGGGACAAACAATGATCTACAAAACATATGCATAAAACTAAGGATCGAGTAACACGAAACCCACTAAAATTCGGGGATGAACTCAGGTGCCCCTGAAAGATAAGCAGTTTCTACTTCACTAGTGGCAGCCGTCATGTTAATCTACTTTCAAACCCGGTGATAAGTCATGAATGAGCAAAGGGCCGGGAAGTGCTTACGACAAGAGGAACATGTCCCGTGGTCATTTGTGAAACATGTATTCCATAGCGGTCAACCAAGTCATGTAGGCGATCGTAAAACTTTCGAAGTGGTTCAATAACTTCCGTGTTAGTAGCAATCCTCTATAAAGGAATTCCTGACAGGAGCCACAAGCTCCGGAATATCGTATCAACTGAGAGATATATACTCCATATGCAGGTGCTGCTGGAATGTTGCTACATATAAATGTAAAATTTCGTTCTTAGCCGCACCTCACTGTCAATTTCGAGTTCTATGTTAATGTATGAAGGGCAGACCTGCCTGTAGCTGTGCTATATTTATTCCAAGTTCAATGAAATTGATGCGATCAACGAAATCACCAAACCTAGAAGTATTTAGTGATAGGACATCACCTATAAAGCGGAATGTGAAATTAAAGGATCGGGCTAGCACTTTTTCGTTTTTCTTATGAAGCCCCTGTATGAAGTCTGCCTCATCCGAATAAAGGAACAAGTCAGCGAGAAGAGGAGCACAGTTTGTACCCATTGGTATGCCGACTGTCTGTTGAAAAACACATCCACCAAACATAACAAATATGTTGTCAATCAAAAACTCCAGCATTTTGATGATATCAGTTTCATTGAACTTTTTAGTAGAATCATAGTGGTTTCTTTTTACAAAATAAGATCTGTCCCCTTCATAGCAAAAGGTATCTACGTTGGCCATTCTTTTTTTTTATGAAGCACAGTTGGACCAACTCCATTAATCTGTTTTTCAGCTTAGAGTGGGAAATAGTTGTGTAGAGGGTAGAGAATTCAAATGTTTTAATGCTATTGCAGGAGGAGATGGGCCTATATTGCATGTATTCTAACAAATCAGAATATGTGATGGGTACTAAATTAGATATCTACATTTTTGTTGACAAACACCTAGAAATTGACAGTGATGGCCAGCTCAGTACAAAACTTCACAACAAACAAGTTTTTAGTTTATTTAAAATAACTTAGTATAAACTAATGTCGAAATTTGTACATACAAAATAAAAAAAAATGAAACACTAACAGTTGTATTTCATCCAGATATGCTTTGCCTCACTGCCTTGCAAGAAAGTGAAGCACTAACAGTTGTTTTCCACCCAGATATGCCTGACTTTAGAGCTGTGCATGTATAAAGTGAAACACTAACAGTTGTTTTCTACCCAGATATGCCTGACTGTATAGCTATACATGTATAAAGTGAAACACTAACAGTTGTTTTTCACCAAGATATGCACGACTGTATAGCTATTCGTGTATACAGTGAAACTCTAACAGTTGTTGTCCACCCAGATATGCCCGACTTTATAGCTCTTCATGCATAAAGTGAAACACTAACAATTGTTTTCCAGTGAAACACTAACAGTTGTATTTCACCCAGATATGCCTAACGTTATAGCTATACATGTAGAAAGTGAAACACTAACAGTAGTATTCCACCCAGATATGCCCGACTCAGGAGCTATACATGTAGAAAGTAAAACACTAACAGTTGTATTCCACCCAGACATGACTGGCTTTATAGCTATACATGTATAAAGTAAAACACTAACAGTTGTATTCCACCCAGACATGACTGGCTTTATAGCTATACATGTATAAAGTGAAACACTAACAGTTGTTTTCCAACCAGATATGCAAAAATATTCATGTATGAAGTGAAACACTAATAGTTGTTTTCCACCCAGACATGCCTGGCTTTATAGCTATACATGTATATAGTGAAACACTAACAATTGTTTTCCATCCAGGTATGCCCGACTCTAGAGCTATACATGTTGATAGTGAAACACTAACAGTTGTTTTCCAACCAGATATGCATGACTGTATAGCTATTCATGTATGAAGTGAAACACTAATAGTTGTTTTCAACCCAGGTATGCATGACTTTAGAGTGATACATGTAGAAAATGAAACACTAACAGTTGTATTCCACCCAGATATGCCTGACTTTATAGCTATACATGTAGAAAATGAAACACTAACAGTTGTATTCCACCCAAGTATGCCCGAATGTACAGGTATGCATGTAGAAAGTGAAACACAAACTTTTGTATTCCATCCAGCCATTTCTGACTAAATATATCTATAGAAAGTGAAACACTTACAGTTGTGTCCAATTCAGGCAAGGGGACATCATGGTCGTTGATCATATGGTAGTTGGATTTACAACTACCGGTGCAATCAGTGCCTATCACCACTAAAGTTGTGAATTCGAACTCGGTTCATGGCGAGGTGTACTCGATACAACATTATGTGATAATGTTTGTCAGTGACTTGCAACAGGTCGGTAGTTTACTCCGGTTTCCTCAACAAATATAACTAACCGCCACAATATAACTGAAATTTTGTTGAAAGTGGCATTAAACACCATCAAACCAAACCATGACACATTGTTGAAAAAAAAACTAGTGCTCTGTTGTTATTAAGATTACATTAAAGTTTTATAGATCAAAGGAAATAACAACCAATTCAAGCATGCCTGACTGTATCCTTTTATGAGCAGTTGCCCTTTATATACAGTTTAAAATTACATGCACTATTCATTGATTGGAAAATGAAACTGTCCTTTATAGACAGTTATTTGTATTATAGAGGTGGCATTTAAAGCATGTTTGACTGTACATGGTAATTCACCTCATTTCTTATTTATAAGTCAGACAAGCTCTCCTAATTCATATAAATGAGGTAGATTACCATTACATATTCAAGTGAACATTTTCTGTGGCTTACAAAACAAACAAATCACAAAATGTTGAAATTTAATTTGTATTAAAAAACAATAATTTATATATTTCTTTCCAAGTAAATATAAGTAAGATCTATAATATAATAATATAAAAAAAAACAAATGAAATCTCAATAAAACTCTTAAATGGTCTTGTCAATATTAACAAAATAGTGAAAATAAAATTGAATGTTGAACTTTATAGGTCGTGTTATAGTTAGCATTTGATCCCCGGTTGTGTCAAAGCAAAGACTCTACAATTGGTATTTGTTGCCTCTCTGCTAAGCATGCAGCATTAAGGAGTAAGAGCAAAGACTGGTTGGCTCGGAATGGCAATAATGTGTCCGAGTGGAGCGACATGTCTTTCTGTGGACTGTTGTTTCAGCGAGATAGGATTATAAAATCTAACTAAGCATGTTGGTCTAGTATAAAGCAGACATCATCATCATCCCATCGAATGTAACTTGTTCTTGCCATTATATAGCTGAAAAATTGCTCATTTGGCATTAAACAACAATCACTCACTCACTGAATTGAATGTTATTAAGGAAGTTAATATGAATGATCCTCAATATTTATTTTGCACATTAAATGACATTTATATATGTACATTGTATATAAACACGTACTCTGATTATATGTAATTAAAAACTTAAATATTTATATGAATAATTGTAGTGTTAATTGTGAATTATATTTTAATACAAATGTATTTAACTTTTATTGAAATTATCCACACAAAAAAAGGAAAAGAAAAAGAAAAAAAAAGAAATAAATTGCATGCAATTTGTCTTAAACATCTATATAACAATAATAATAAAATTGTGTTTTTCCTCAAAAATGTAAATGATGTAAACAGCAACAAAAAAAGTTGACTTAAAAAAAAATATAATTCAGTTTACAAAATATAATTGTTATTTGTGTTGGTCATGGTTGGTTTAGAGGAGTGATTTGTGTTGTGGTTGGTCTTATTGTCATCAGTTTCTGCTTACCTTTTCTTTTATTTTCAATGCAGCACCATATAACGTACATAATATTGTATGGAATGAATACAGCACATTCATTTTAAATGTATCATGAAAAAATGATGTGACATGCAACATTTAAAAATATAAATGTAAATATCAATGTATTAAATAAATGAAATATGAAAACAACCCTGAATCATCCTACACATTTGTCAGATTTTCATGTGTTATGGTCAACTAACTCCTTGCATTCACTACTCTGTATGATCATACTGGTACTGATTGATCAACTCAGAATATGGAAGAAAAGTTTTCCAGTCACAGTCTGTAACTCACGAGTGGTCACATTTCAAAACTTTCCACTTCACACCTATGCAACACTTGAAAGGAATTTCTTCATTTTGGAGTTGTCTCATTACTTATCCCACAATTAGAAATATTTTTCTCAGAATTTATGATTGGTCAGTATGCCACAAAGTAATACTGGTAATTATAAATATAGAATCATGTTTTTTGCTAACTAGCCAAATACAGTATCAAGATAGTAAAAAATTATTTTCTGATTCACCAGAATGTAATTATATAATATAAGTACAAATTATAATGATGAAAATGTGTAGGAGCCAATCAGATTTGAGATGAATTATTCATGAGTAGCAGGAATTTTCTTCCTAGTGCCCTAAGAGAGGAGACTATCTGAGTACAGGTAACTACATGTACAAATGTATTATAATATACATGTACTATTAAATTATTTTTGCATAACCACTTTTGTTGAAATACAATGTCACTGAAAGATGTGTTTTGTATACTGATTTTCTTTGGGTCTAACAAATAGATTTATACATTCTAATAACTTTCTTTAGCTCGCTGTGCCGCTTGTCTTGCTCTGTGTATTTCACTGTGACATTTTTGCCTTCGGATAATTTTATTGTTTTCAAAGTATCCTTCATTTCTAGGCAGACCATGGGTTTGATCAGAATATGTCACTAAGCCTGAAAAAATGAAAAACAATAATATATCACTACAAATGTACTACTGTTAGAATGACACCTAATATATCAAGTTCCATAAACTGTTGTGTAATAAATTTTTAGGATCGAGCATACCATTTTTGAGCATTGAGCAAACCATTTGTGGCTGTCCCAAGCCCGGACCTGGATTTCCAACAACATAAGTCATGGTCCTTTTTTTGTATTCAATGAGTGAAGGTGAGAAGAGGTAATTGTTTGTTTTGTTGATATTTGTGAAATTGTATTTCATAATAGTTCTTTAAGTTAAAAAATGATTTACTAAATTGTCTAAAACCAAGATACAATAATTATAAATAATATTCTGTGTTTTTTTCTCTTTCTTTATAATTTTTAATTAAGACTCATTGAACACACATCATGCACTCCAATTAGATATCTATGTATTTATTTCACTATATTACATTATGCAGGAGATGATAATCATACTTAAACTATAAATACTTGCAAATTTCCAACTATCTGTATGACTCTCTTTTCATCAATACATGTATTATTAAAATGCAACATGCCTTGTTTCAACTGACAGAAAATATTGTTGAGGGGTGAAATAAATACACTTGTATATTAATTTTTTTGTCATGTATTTTTACAAATATCACTGATAAATAAAGGTGGTCTATTCAAAGCATATTAACCTAAACCTTCAATCTTTCCATCTCTAAATTGTCCTTCAAATTTCATGCCATCACTCCTTTCAAAAATTCCATATCCATTAAATTTACCACCTCGAAATTCACCTTCATACCTGAAAAAGATAAAAACAAAAATGGACCAGATAAATATACATATGTTAAATACTTGAATAAACAGGAAACACTACATCTTAAACCAGAGGCTCTCAAGAGCCTGTATCGTTCACCTGGTTATAAAAAGAACCAATTGGTCCTATGTAAAAACTATGTCCTGTGGTGGCGGCAATCTTGGATTTCGGATCGGCATAAAAAACGTGAACTTTTTAGAGGACCTTCAAATGATTATTCCTGGACAGTTTGGTTTCAATTGTCCAAGTGGTTTAAGAGAAGAAGCGTTTTGAAACATTTTCCCCATAGGGTCCAATGTTAAACTAAGTCCTGCCGTAGCCGCCATTTTGAATTTTATATCGGAACAAAAAACCTATAGTATGTAGCGGCCCATCCAATGAACATTCGTGTACAGTTTGGCTTTAATCATATTTGTAGTTTCTGAGAAGAAGCCATTTGAACATTTTTCCATAGGGTCCAATGTTAATCTATTTCTTGCAGTGGAGGCCATCTTGAATTTCCGATCGGCATAAAAAACCTAAATTTTGTAGAGGACCTTCCAATGACCATTCCTGGGCAGTTTGGTTTAAATTGTCCAAGTGGTTTCAGAGAGGAAGCGTTTTGAGACACTTTTCCCATAGGGTCTAATGTTAAACTAAGTCCTGTTGTAGCTGCCATCTTCCATTTTATATCGGAACAAAATACCTAAACTTTGTAGAGGACCATCCAATGAACATTACTGTCTAGTTTCTGAGAAGAAGGCATTTGAACATTTTCACATAGGGTCTAATGGTAATCTATGTCCTGCAGTGGCAGCCATCTTGGATTTCTGATCGGCATAAAAAAAACAGAAACTTTGTAAAGGACCTTCCAATGATCATTCCTGGGCAGTTTGGTTTCAATTGTCCATGTGGTTTCAGAGAAGAAGCGTTTTGAAACATTTTTCCCATAGGGTCCAATGTTAACCTAAGTCCTGCCGTAGTCGCCATTTTGAATTTCATATCGGAACAAAAAACCTAAAGTTTGTAGAAGACCATCCAATGAACATTCATGTACAGTTTGGCTGTAATCATATTTGTAGTTTCTGAGAATAAGGTATTTGAACATTTTCCCATAGGGTTCAAGGTTAATTTATGTCCTGCGGTAGAGGCCATCTTGGATTTCCGATTGGCATAAAAAACACCAACTTTGTAGAGGACCTTCCAATGATCATTCCTGGGCAGTTTGGTTTCAATTGTCCAAGTGGTTGCAGAGAAGAAGCGTTTTGAAATTTTTTTTCCATAGGGTTCAATGTTAAACTAAGTCCTGCCATAGCCGCCATTTTGAATTTCATATCGGAACAAAAAACCTAAAGTTTGTAGA
>MJUT01026738.1:84163-111754 GCA_002080005.1 Gigantidas platifrons
GACTGGACCAAAGACATTATTGACAAACTGCGTGACTGGACCAAAGACATTATTGACACACTGAGTGACTGGACCAGACATTATTGACAAACTGAGTGACTGGACCAAAGACACTATTGACAAACTGAGTGACTGGACCAAAGACATTATTGATAAACTGAGTGACTGGACCAAAGACATTATTGACAAACTGAGAGTGACTGGACCAAAGACATTATTGACAAACTGAGTGACTGGGCCAAAGACATTATTGACAAACTTGAGTGACTGGACCAAAGACATTATTGACAAACTGTGTCAAAATCACATTTAACAACAAGGCATAAGCCATGAATGTACATTTGTAATTAACCACAGTATCTTGATGTTTAATCTAGCAAAATGATAGAGAAAAATCTGTATAAAATCTGTATATTTATATGTTTACATATAATATACAGATTTTATACAGATTTTTCTCTTAGTATTATTTCGCTAGATTAAATGTCAAGATACTGTGAATTAACCCAAATCAGTCAAAAACAAAATGAAACAATTTACATACATTGTAGATTGAAATTAAGAGTGTTCTTCATATATTCAGACACCACAGGCTTTTCCATATTTTGGTAACTTTATACCTTTGAAAATGTCTTTTCTGTAATACTAATAGGGCTATTTAACAATATATTAAAATCTGGAGTATCATTTGAAACCGGTTATTAAGTAGGAATAATTAATTTTTTTTTTTAATTCAAAAATAGTCCGAGATTCCTCTGCCGTTCGACGACTATTTACATCTTGCTGTCCCACGGCTACAGCAAGTTCTAAATAAGCCGTCGGACGGCAGAGGAATCTCGGATTAATTCAAAAAGTGATTAAATTGGAATGTTAGTATCCACAAGGATTTGTATATACAAATCCTTGGTATCCATTAGTATTCTATTTAACTAAAAATAAATTCCAGAATTTTCTTTAAATGATTTCTTTTTTTCCCTTATGATTCCCAAGAAAAGAATAATCATAATTTAATGTTTTACCTCTGCTTATTTATTGTGTCCAGATTGGTAATAAAATAATCAAAATCTTGTTCACCTCTGGGAGTTTTAAATAAATTAATTCTTACTATTTTATTGTCATCATATTCAATAATAATTTGTCACCGACTTCAAATCTAAACAGTGACAATTACTGAAATCTTGAGTGTAACAGTTTATGAAAATTCTTTAACATGTTTGAAGAATTTGACTTCCCTGTACGTAGCTGCTGACAGTTTCAAGTAGCCGATCTTCATGACAGCTGATTACATTTGTTAATTAGATTAACTAATATTACCTGTCTGGTCAGATCTTTGTAAAATCGATCTATGAATCAAAGATATCCTGCTATGTCACGTATGTGTCACACCTGTAATGTTTACAATTGGACACCTGGATGTGTACTACGTCACCAATCTTAGTGTTCCTCTTATACATGCAACATGGTAGATTGTGGTAACTCGAGGTGTCTGCAAGAGAAAAGATCTTTCAAGAAAGAACTTCTGTCTTGGAGTAAGAAGATACCAATAGCCGTCGGTAAGCATTTTTTATGATATTAACCTTTCATTTGAGTCAAATCTTTAGTCGTAATTATTTTATTTTCCATCTCTTTCAGCATCCTGAATCCATTGTCAAAATTTTTACCGGCTATTCCTAATATGGCGTTTCACCCCACTTATTTTATCAATTTAGTTTTGTTAATTTCTATACAAATATGACTTTGTATACATTTGTCAATAAATGTGTTTAAATAATTATATACAGTGTCATAAATTAATCAACAATAATTAGACATTGTTTGTTGTATCGACATTTCCTCAGGTAAAAATTTTGACAGAAAATCTCGATTATCGATCGCCCAGCCTCCCAAAATTTTATGAACCATATGTGTGGTAAATATAAATGGCGTTCATTATAGAACAAAGAATTTTCTTAAATATTAAAAAAAATAATAATGATAGAATGATGACTCTATTAGTAAATATGACAGAAATGTAATTTAAGATCAAAGATGTCCAATTATTTATTTTTGGGAAATTTACCTTGCATAATAAATTTCCCTGTTTGGATGTCATCGACAGTTTATTGATTTTTTAAGCAGTTTTGTTGCAGCTATTTTGGTAGTTGACCTGAGATATAGAAGTGGGAAAACTGTCGTAATATATTGATTTTTACACTTTATTCTTTTCTTTATTTCATTCATACATTGAAATTTGCATTTTTTCTTTGCTTTTTTTCTTGGAACAAAAAGATACACATGGATGGTTTTGATTGAAATGAATAAAGGTGTGAATTGACCTGTTAAATGTGATATTTATAAATCAGGAATTTAAAGACATTTTTTTCATTCATTGAATTTTTTTTGTCATGAATGCAGTCTTAGAGGTATAATTATAGCTTAAGGCTCTTTTAATTTTTAGATGACAGTGGAAGATGAATTATGATGACAAAACAAAAATGATTTTCATTTTCAAAGTGTAAAAGCTTACAATGGGAATTGCAAAGACTTTGAATTCAAATAAGAGAGAAAGAATGTAAAAACACATCTTCTATGGAGTTTTAAATAAATATATGAAGAATGGGGGAAATGGTTTAATAATAAGAAAGTGACCAATTAACTTTCAAGGATTGGGGGCTATGCCTTTCAACATAACTAGAATTTTTCTTCACAAGAAACAAAAATGATATTATTTTTTTTAACATGAAAAATTGTATATGTAAGTGAAAGGGCATATTATTATTATTTTTTTGTATCATTCAGGTCCATATGATCTTTTCTATATAATTTGCCAACAGAAAATAAAATAATATCCCCCCCTCCCCCAACAAAAAAAGTTAAATGGTTCCCTAAGGATCTATTATAAATCAAAGTCTTTAAGGGTATGAAGACTTGATGATAGTTATATGATCTTCACAGGTTAATTGTATCACTTCCCTTTGGTCAATAAATTTAACATTTTCAGTGAGATTATCTGGTATATCTATCAAAACTGAAATGAAGAACTGTTTAATGTGTATGTACAGTAAAAATTAATTCCTTTGACATACAATATGTGTATCTGTCTAAAAGGATTAATATGTGTTTCATAGTTTCCTGTTATAAAGAAGATAATAAATACACATTGTGCTTAAAAAAAGTATACTTTTGACTTAAGTATACATGTGCAAGTAGGGCAGGTGGTTAAGATTGTTGACACATGACCACAATCCTAACACCACAGAGTGTATTCAACCCCATGATACTCATTTCATCAAGTGTTAAAAGTTTCCAGACACCATAAATGTTGGTAAGATTTTCTCTGGTCAGTTCATTATAAATGTCTGGGTTTGAATCCCTCTGGCATTAAGTCTGGTAGTTACTGTAAGATATATACATGTAGCTAATGAATTATTGATAGTGACAATAAATACCAATAAATCCAATTGGCAACTCAAAACTTGGGATATGGCTAATCATCGTTGGTGGGGGAAGGGGGTATCCATTGGCTTTGTCTCTTTTATTTTGGTTGAAAGCTTTCAGATATTCTTTTAAATGATTTGTTAGGTGGGGAGGAGAGTATACAAATGTACCTTTGTCTTTCTCCTTTTGGGTTGAAAGCTTTCAGATATTCTTTTAATTGATTTAGACAATCTTTAAAGTGACTAAGGTAGCCCTGCCCTTGACATTATTAAAGTTTAGCATTATATAATTCAGTTTGAGTTCTCTTATTATCTTAAAGAATTGAGATTTTGTTTCTTAATGGCATAATAATCTATTTTATTCTATTATTTTTATGCTTTTACAAAGAAATGTCACAATTATAATACTAGGTACTACAATGTAGTATATGTACAATATTAATATTTGAAAGAGACATTCATTATAAACTATAAATTACACAATTATGCAGGGGTGGTCGTGATCGTATGGTAGTTAGATTTACAACTAAATGTGCAATCAGTGCCTATCACGACTAACGTTTTGAGTTTGAATCCCACTCATGCGAGGTATACTCGATACGACATTATGTGATAAAGTTTATCAGTGACTTGAGACAGGTCAGTGATTTTCTCTGGGTTCTCCAGTTTCCTCCACCAATAAAACTGACCGGCACGATATAACTGAACTATTGTTAAAAGTGGCATTAAACACGATAACCCTCTTCCCCCCCCCCCCNCCCCCCACAATTATGCACTTTAGGACATTGTACCCCTCCCCCTCACAACTATGCACTTTACCATTGTATATACCAAACATGACAACAAAGATCAACTAACTGCATTCAATTTATTTGTTTAATTTAAACAGGGTGACTTCAGAATCGAGCAACTAAACAACTTTTCAATTAAGCGATTGACTACTCCCAGAAGTCTCCCCATTTCTCTCTGTTGTCTTCCGCTTCTCCCTGTTAGCTCTTTGCAAGAGCAGTTGTTTCTCCTTCTAATTGAAAGTAGTGAGAGCCCTGGCAATAGATATATGACATACTATGTGCTCTTACAAACATTGATATGTTATTTTTGAAAGTGGTTTAAAAATTTCCCATAATCCTTCTGCTGACCATGAAACAGCCGTTATGATTTGCACTTGATATTTTCTCTAATTCTCTTGTACATGTTTATAATAGAACATTTGAAGAATAAGTTAAGTATGTGGGCAAGACAGTGAAGGATAGAAAATACAACCACAACTGATGTAGAAATCAAAGTTGAGAACTTTCAATGAATAAACACCAATATGTGTTTTTTCTCATGTGTAATGATATCATAGAGATGTGATTAAATACTGACAAAATACTTACTTGAAAAACAATTTTGACTGAGTGACTGTTGTTTAACGCCAAATAAACAATCATTCGACGATATTGTGGCGAGAACAAGTTACAATTTAATGAGATGATGATGATTGATGTCCGTTTTCCACTAGCTGACCAACACACTGAGTTGGATTTTTATATTGCTACCTCACTGAAACAACATTTTGGTCCACTCGGATACATTATTCTGAAGATTTCTAAAGATCTGTTAGAGTACATACAATCTAGGTTCATCTCCTCCTGCAATAGCATTAAAACATTTGACTTCTCTACCCTCTACATAACTATTCCTCATTCTAAGCTGACGGACAAATTAATTGAAGTTGGTCCGGTCCAACTGTGTTTCATAAAAAAGAATGGCCAACATAGATACAAATATCTCGTGCTAGGAAGGGACAGATCTTATTTTGTAAAAAAAAATACTCTGATTCTACCAAACAGTTCTCTGAGACTGATATCATGAACATGCTCGAGTTTTTGATTGACAACATAATTGTTATCTTTGGTGGACATGTTTTTCAACAGACAGTTGGCATACCAATGAGTACCAACTGTGCTCCTCTTCTCGCCGACTTCTTTCTTTATTAGTATGAGGCAGACTTCATACAGGGGCTTCTCAAGAAAAACAAAAAGAAGCTAGCCCAATCCTATAATTTCATGTTCCGTTATTGAGATTATCTCTTTTTACTAAATAATTCTAGGTTTGGTGATTTTGTTGAACGCATCTATCCCATTGAGCTTGAAATAAAGGTTACCACAGATACAGATAGGTCTGCTTCATACCTTGACCTACACCTCGAAATTGACAGTGGGGGGGCGGTTAAGAACGAAACTTTACGACAAAAGAGATGATTTCAATTTTCCCATTGTGAAATTTTCATTCATATGTAGCAACATTCCAGCATATATTGTATATATTATATTTTTAGTATTTAATAATGAATTGAATTTTATAATAAAAACAGAATTATAATACATGCATATGGTAAACCATGGTAAAATAATGATGCATGATTCATTTTTTTTATTTCAAAATTTTCCGATTATAGTGTTACAGATAATTGATTTCAATTAAGTATATAGGAGTGAATCATGGCCATTAAAAAAATCAGATGGAACGACAGGCACCTGAAAGATTCATTAAAATATTAAAAGTAGATTTCAATCATTTTTTCACAAGATGCAAAATCAATTTTTCTTAAACATTTCTGTGCTTGTAATGAATGTTTTTTGTTAATGAATATTAAATTCTGTTATTAGTATCTCCCCTGAATTTTATTTACTTGATTCTGTTTAATACTCTATTTTCATAATTGATAAATGTATCACAAAATCTTATCAGATGTTGGTTAAAGCAAATTCTAATATAAAAATGCAACAGACCTGTGTTTCATATTCAAAGTACATAATATTAAATTTATTCTGTAAATGTGGACAAGTTTTGGACAGAGTACAGTACCTGTAATTCAATCAAAGGTGACTGAATTCTCTGGGGGTACATACTCTACAAGAGGCAGACAATCAGTAGACTATACAAGGATATACATGTAACACCTTGGAGTCAAAAACAACTGATGCTCTTTCAATGTTCCAATAGGATGTAACCCCAGTATGTGATCTGTTGGTTAATATTTTGTTTTAACAAACAGAAAGTTTGCAATAAAAAAAATCTTCCTGTGGGGAGATAAGTAACAGGAATTTATATAAAAATAATGGAAATTACATGAATTTGACACGTCATGAATCCAATTTAACAACATTATATGACATTAACGGTAAAATTGTCGAAAATTGATGATTTGGACATGACTGATATTTCATTGGAAATCAAGGTTTGCCCCCATTATACAAAATAGTTCATTGTAAAACCCACATATTGTAATATGGAATAATAAAAAAAAAATTCTAATTATTAGTAGGAATTGATTTTTAATTAAGATTTTTTTTTATGTGATGCTATGACACTACCTTTATAAGAATCTAGAGAAATACGCCTCCTGATCATGATTTTTAGTTCACATTTCAAGCTTCTCCGAAATCACTTGACCAATTGGAACCAAACTTAGCAGGAATGTTCCTTGGATGGTCCTCTACAAAGTTTCTGTTTTTCGTTCCAGTCAGATATTCAACATGGCTGCCAGGGCCAATAATATGCTCTGATTGGCTGAAATTTCCAAAATCTTTTTCTCTGAAACTAATGAACTGACAACCCAAACTGTAAATGAATGATCATTGGAATGTCCTTTACCAAATTTATGTTTTTTATGCCGATCGGAAATCCAAGATGGTCGCCACCGCAGGACATAGATTAACATTGGACCCTATAGGAAAATGTTAAAATACCTTCTTCTCAGAAACTACAAATATGATTAAAGCCAAACTGTACATGAATGTTCATTGGATGGTCCTCTACAAACTTTAGGTTTTTTGTTCCGATCTGAAATTCAAAATGGCGACTACGGCAGGACTTAGTTTAACATTGGACCCTATGGGAAAAATGTTTCAAAACGCTTCTCTGAAACCACATGGACAATTGAAACCAAACTGCCCAGGAATGATCATTGGAAGGTCCTCTACAAAGTTTCTGTTTTTTTTATGCCGATCGGAAATCTAAGATGGCCGTCACCACAGGACATACATTAACATTGGACCCTATGGGAAAATGTTCAAATGCCTTCTTCTCAGAAACTACAAATCAGACTGAATCCAAACTAGACAGTAATGTTCATTGGATGTACTCTACAAAGTTTAGGTATTTTGTTTCGATATAAAATGGAATATGGCAGCTACAGCAGGACTTAGTTTAACATTGGATGGTCCGCTACATACTTTAGGTTTTTTGTTCTGATATAAAATTCAAAATGGCGGCTACGGCAGGACTTAGTTTAACATTGGACCCTATGGGAAAAATGTTTCAAAACGCTTCTTCTCTTAAACCACTTGGACAATTGAAACCAAGCTGTCCAGGAATAATCATTTGAAGGTCCTCTAAAAAGTTCGGGTTTTTTATGCCAATCCGAAATCCAAGATGGCCACCACCGCAGGACATAGTTTTTACATAGGACCAATTGGTTCTTTTTATATCCAGGTGAACAATACAGGCTCTTGAGAGCCTCTGGTTTTTTATATACAGTCAAACCTGTGTTAAGAGGTCATCTATGGGACAATAAGACAGGTGACCTCTTAAAAGAGGTTCAATTCATATGCAATTTTCTATGAAAGGACAAGAAAAGGATGACCTTTTAATACAGGTGACAGTTTGATAGAGGTGGCCTCTTGTGCAGGTTTGACTGTAATTGATTTGCTTTGTCTTAATGAAATTTTTATGAAAATCTTAGTGATTTGGTTCATTCTGTTTCACCTGTTAGTCACCGTAGTACAAGTTTTAGTTTTAAGTATGAGCTAGATACAGTTTTTCTTGAATTAGACATATTTTATTGTTATAAGAACCGTTACTAATTATAAATTGTATACACATTTTTTTCTTTTTGGGAACCTCCTTCCACCAAAAAAAAAAAAACAAAGCAAAAATGTCTACAATGTATACTCATAAAAAGACAAAAAAATATATTTTATGCAAGATACTTGATAATTATTATCATGTCAACATTCTATTATATAATAGACTGAACATGTTATTGTAAAATAGTAATAGACTGAACATGTTATTGTAAAATAGTGATAGACTGCACATGTAATTGTAAAATAGTAATAGACTGAACATGTTATTGTAAAATAGTAAGACTGAACATGTTATTGTAAAATAGTAAGACTGAACATGTTATTGTAAAATAGTAATAGACTGAACATGTTATTGTAAAATAGTAATAGACTGAACATGTTATTGTAAAATATTAATAGACTGAACATGTTATTGTATAATACAAAATGATTGTAATAGAAATGTATTTGAAAAAAAAATCTGAAATTTGAATAAGGATCAATATCTTAATATTGTTTATCACTTTATATGTATATGTATATTTATTACACAACAGTGTTCTGAATAGAAAGTATAATATGATAATAGAAACATAGAACATATTTTCTCCCATTATTACGGCGTTTTAACCCTGCTGAACCAGTGGTGGAAAAATCTGTAATCCTCTAGAAGATTAAAATGTCTCATGCATTTCCCCGCATGTTGTCAAATCGGTAATTTTGAAATAAAGTTTGTGTTAAATAATGGGAGAAACAAATTCTCCTTCAGTTGCCCATGTGGGTTACAATATTTCTCCACTCTCGAGAGTTATATTAAAATTTTTAACTCTCTTGATTGGAGAAATATCGTAACCCACAGGCAACTGAAGGAGAATCTATATGTATACCACACATTTCCTGAAATAACCTGGAATAATGATACTGAAGGTCAACACTTCCACCTACATTTATTATCAACAAAATAAACAACTTTCTCTGCAATCATTGAACACAACATAGACAGTGACAAATGGTGATAGATATTCTGGTCCTTGATTAGGACAGGCACAAAAATGTGGCTGGATTAAATCAGTTTGAGACCACCCTCCTTCCTGATAATTGGATCTCAAACACCAATACAGTTATAAACGGTTTGGTCAAATCAATGTCTATAAATTTTAAGATTTGCTTCTTATCCACTTAAGCATGCAGTATTATGAAGTAAGAGCAAAGAATGGTTGGCTCAGATTAAGGATAATGTGTCAGAGTGACATGTCTACCCGTAGACTGTTGTGTCGGTGAGCTAGCTCAGTTAAAATCCAACTAAGCATGTTGGTTTAGTGCAAAGATGACATCAACATAATCTCATTGAAACTTGTTTTAGCTGAAATATTGCTCACTTTGTACTAAACAATAATAATTCAGATTTCTAAAAAAAAAGTCTCCAATTCAGGTTGCACTGAAGAAATGCACTTTTGTATCATAATTTTGATATAATTTAGCTGATTTATTCTGAGGAATATAGCCAGATGACTTGTGAATTAAGGAATTATTAGTTTTTCCAGCCATATACACAAACTGTATTTCATGATTGCCTGATTACCTACATTGTAGTTATATAATATAAAAACCATATACGTTAATTTCATTACTAATGTAAAAAAAAAAATCATTTGCCATAGTACAGAGGGGAATACAAGTCCAAAATAATTTTTCCAAAGTTGTGTGTAGCAGTTTAGAGTTATAATAGCATACATGCAATCATATAGGTAGAATTTTACAAGTATCTCCTTTGACCTAATTATAAATCTAATTTATTGTTGTTTTACAAATATTGTGTTATGAGTTAAAAGGTCAGTTGACCACAATAATTTTGTTTCTATATTGAAGGGAAAAAGAAATGCAGGTTAACATAATATGCTCCTATTTTTTTAACTGCGTGGCATAAAATTACGAAAACTGGGCAGACATGTGGCTTGGTCAGTGTGCACTAAATTCGGTCCCTAAAGTTACTCAACCGTGAAAGGTAGCATGGGACATAGAGAAAGCGATAAAAAGCAAATAACACGTGCAGAATAATGATAACAAGTTCATCAACACATTGTGTCATACCACTTTATACTCTTGAGGTATACACATCGCTTTCCACTATTTAAAATTAATTCGAATCTCTTGTAATCATGCCACTGCTGACGAAAGTTCAGAGGGGTCAGGCTATTGCATTGCTAATGCAAGGTCAAAGGCAACAACAAGTTGCTTTGCAATTTGGTGTGAATGTTTCCACCATAGAGCGTCTTGTCCGTCGACCGAGAGATACTGGAAGGGTTGCCGACCGTCCGCGTGTAGCGACGCCACGTCAAGATAGGGATATTCGTCTTGCCCACCTGCGTAATCGCCACGTTACTGCCACTGAAATCGCTTTAACGATGGTAGGCAATCATAATCACCACATTCACCCAAAATCTGTGAGAAACCGATTGCACGAGTTTGGTCTGCGAGCTCGTCGACCTTACATTGGTTTTCCTCTCACTTGTGCACGTCGCGCGCGTCGTATGGCTTGGTTGGCAGCACATTATCCCAGACAATTTCCAATGAGGCAATGGAGACCGGTCTTTTTCACAGATGAGTCACTGTTCACTCTTTTTCGTCCAGACGGTCGACGTTGTGGGGAACGCTTCGCCAACGCTTGCGTTCTTGAGAGGGATAGGTTTGGGGGTGGCTCGCTTATGGTCTGGGGAGGGATATCTCACAGATTATAGTTGCCGTTGATTGTGATAGCCGGTAATTTAACAGACGTAAGATATAGGGATGAAATCCTCCGGCCGGTTGCAGTTCCATTTGTGCAACAGCATCACCTAATTTTCTAGCAGGATAACGCCCTCCCCCATGTAGCCTAGAGTTTGTCAAGATTTTCTCGCCAATCATAACATTAACCCACTCAATTGGCCTTCGTACAGTCCAGATTTGCCCCCAATCGAACATCTGTGGGGCGAAATGGACAGGAGAGTAAGGCGGCATCGGAATGCCCCCACTACTCTCGACCAATTAAGGGCTGCCTTGTTGGAAGAGTGGGATAATATCCCCATGAGAAGGATAAATACTCTGATGAACTCCATGCACAGGAGAATCAGGGCTGTAACAGATGCGCAAGGGGGGCATACAAGATATTGACGAGTTAATCGATTTGGGGGGTACTGTTAAATTGGTTTCAATTACTCATGAATTATTGATAAAAATTTATTGAAATTTTAAAAGCTTGTTGATTAAATTTGGGTTTTTACCCTTATTTATTAATATTGAAAAAAACATTCGAATAAATAATATTAAATTACCTAAAATGTTGACCCTGCGTTTCTTTTTCCCTTCAGTATATATTAGAATAAAAAGGTGTGGCCTATATTTTATTTACTTTATACATTTTTGTATTTCAATTCTCGTTACAGGCCTTGAGCGTATAGCAGAAGAATTAGCAGGAGAAAATGCTATTAAAGAACTCTTGTTACCATTTAATAGTAAGTTTATAAAATGTCACTTTGTTTCAATAGAAATATATACAGCTGCATTTTGGTTAACTTCATTGTAATTAAAATATGAATGAAGTTCACCATACTACAAATGTATTTATAGACCCCTTCTCTCAAATTTATTTACATGTGAGACATTTGTAGGTACTAAAGTTTACCATTCCATATGATTTGACTACAAATGTACATACTTCAGATAACTGTCATAAAATAAAGCTTATTACATACATGTATATGTACTTTAACATCATGATAATACAAATTTCGGTGAAATGGCAACAGAAAGGATGTGTTGTAAAATTTGGAATGTTTGTTTCCATTGCACAATATTTCTATAAATAAACTTTAAATCATTTATATTTATGGTATTCTCACAAAACAAGACAAATTTGTTTCATTGCTACATTTGATAACTAACAACATTTTAAAGGATGTCATGAACTAATTGGGATGAATGTCTTGTATTGTAACATTACAACATTATCATCATTGCTTTGCCTCATCTCTGTGTTCATTATATATACATGTATATTATTTTCTTTGACAGATTTGGAGACGACAGAGATTGAAGACTGGAAACAACAACAAAATTGTTTCTTCTGTGAATCAAGACTTCATATGATGTTTGTATGTATCCACAATTTTGTACAAAACAGGGTTAGGATATTGGTGTTATCATCATTTTTAGGCATTTTTCAGCTATATCTATTTTACCAGACATAATGGGGGAAGAAAATCTGGCCTGACAAATTGACCCATGATACCTTGGTCCAGGAGAAAGGTCAGTCAATACAATGGCAAAAAGACGAGCAATGATCTATAAAATGCTACACAGAACACTAAAGATTGAGCAACATGAACTCAATAAAAAACACAAAGTTCCGGAAAGTTAAGTATTTTCTGCTCCACTAGTGGCACCCATCATGTTTCTCTTGTCTAAATCAAGTGGCAAATCATCAATGAGGAATGACTATATTTGAGGTAGGTATATATATCTGAGGGAGAGATTGTTGTATTAGGCTTTTGGTCAGAAGTCAATGATCTTAACCTCTCTGTCACTCTCTACCATTCATACCTCTTTTACAATACAGTAAAACACTCTTTGTAGGGACATTTTTGTTTGCATTATGCACATAAAATACAACTTTCAGTTGTAATAGCTGCTTATATTTGTCATTGGTACAAGACTGGATTTTACGACCCTATCTATCTTCTTTTTGTTTTCCTGTGGCAATCATAACTTCCATCTACAGAGCCATCACAGTGCCACCCTATCATCTACATGATTTTCAATTTGTAAACATGGATATAGTTGTGTAACAGTAGAACATTTTTTATCACAGAAATATGTACCAGTAATGTCCCTTATGGGATTCAATCTCAGGATCTCTGGCACTATACCAACTGAGTTAAAGGAGATATCTTCTTATGCAGTATGTAGAGAATGGTTTATGAACCTACTATGGCTTTTATAACCTCAGGTGGAGGAACTTACCCATTACAGTTGAAATATTGCTTACTTGACATTAATTTGTTAATGATCAATCAATAGTTGCACAGAAGTAATTGGTATATATGTAGGATTAAATAGTGTCTGCCATGAAATATTGTCCTCTGTTACTATTGTTTTCTATGATAAAGTCGGAGGACGGAATAAAGTGGAGAGTTGACTTCTTTTGGTCTGTTGGGGATTTTTCATTTGAAAAAGATACAATTGGACACATTTTCACAGGACAATATTATGGCTTACATATACAGCTAACAAAGAAGAAAAATGCAGTGTTGGTAATTTTTATGAATGGTTTTATTTTGCTACTTACAGGAAGCATTGGAGAAATTGATGGATGAAGTTAAAAGTGGAAAGAATCTACAAGATAATCCAAGTATGTTAAATTACAAATAAAAAAATGTTACTGTAATTTTTTTTTACTGTCAGTACAGTGTCTTCAACTGGTACCTGCAATGTTTATAGATATAATGCTACTGCTGTTAAAATTGTAGGTTGTCTTTGTTTTAAATAATGTAGAACCAACACCCTTGACTCATAAAAATATTATGGAATGTTTTCTAACTCCATCATAATTACATGTAAAAGTTTGGTATACAGAGGATACAGAATACTTCAGCTTAATAGCTTGTCATTTGATTCAGTCTTCACCCTTAATCATACCTGTTAACCTCAGAGATTGTGTATGTGGGAGATCTCCCACATTCCAACTATTTAATGTGGGAGATTTTGCGTGACGAACTTTTTAACACTAAAATTTTTAGATTAAAGCAAACAAAATTTACTGTACAACTTTTATTGTTGTTGCTGAGCAACATTACTTCAAACCACTTTGGTAGGACAATACAGCTTGTTTTGCTGATCTTAGAACAGAGTCACTTGGTTCGTACTCATAACACAACAAGTTATGATTTTGCTTTGCACATAATAAAGAACAAAGTGTGTCATTGTTCAACTCAGATCTCATATCTGTCTGGATTCTTTTTAACATAGAAAAAATTCTCTCTGGGTCTGCATGTTTAAGATTGGTTGATTTCCTTGTTGAAGCAACTGCTTTTTTGTGTGAATCTCCATCAGCATGTCTTTTAATATCATATACACCACCATGGCTGACACTAAAATTTGTAGAACAAAGTTTGCAAAATGCCATATCATTCCCTAAAGAAGTAGGCTGCACCCGATCGTATAATTTTGTCCAGTCCTCCAAGAATTTGCAATAATGTTTCTTTTTCTTTGAAGAAAGGGTGCTAGGTCCTGAATTCCAACGTCTCCTTGATTGTGACATAGTTGAATTGTATTTTTTTTTTAATTATTTTCGTATTTAAGTAAGTAATTGAACGATATTCGCCTTCAAATTTTCTTTTTCCACAACTTTGATTCGATATTGTAAACAACTTACATTATCGGCGTTTCTAGTAAAAACCGAGAGAATTCCGAGTAACAATCAGTTGATTCACGCAAACGTTTTATTGACCCAGCTGATAAAAACAACAAAAATGGCGTCCAATTTTTCGATTTTAATCAAATTTATGGTCGCGGGAGATAATGTGGGAGAAGTATTTCAAAGCGGGAGTTTTTAGTCTCCCGCGCGGGAGGCACATTCTTTGCGGGAGGCCGAGCTCAAAAGCGGGAGTCTCCCGCGAAATGCGGGAGGGTTAACAGGTATGCCTTAATAGCAGCTCAGACCTGTAGAAATACCATCAGACCTACATAAATCTATTTAAAAAATCTCTTCAGAAGATTGTTCACGCCTTTGGTCACGAAAGTTTAACGAAGTCTGTTGATTTACCTACATGTATGTCTCTGTGATATTACTAGGTATCTATGTTACATGGAAAATTGTAAACTGGATAGGATATATTTCAGTCACATCAGAAGTGCTACCATGTTGTCAACAGTTAAAAAAAGATCTTATATCACAGACCCTTGCATATTTGTGTTATTTATTAGAGTTACTTCCCTTTGCATACAGTTTTACATACACTGTATTTTATGACAAATCATATTTTCTTCCATGTTTTTGTTAATTACCACTCTTTACTGACCAACTTGATACATGTAGCAATATTTTGACTTTGATAAGGTTATCTACCTTTCAGGTTTACGTTACTTACAAGAATTACTGCCATATTGTCCACAATTCTACACACATAATATTGGAAGAGAAATTTTAGCAGAGCTTAAAACAACAAGTCATGGGCTAGAAAAGGATGTAGAAATGAATATACCTCAGACTCAAAAAGAACCTGTAGAATTAAAAATACCTCATATAGTCTCACATGCAAGGTATGTACACATGTATTTCAAGATTTGACGAGGTCAGCTTGACAGGACTGCCGTGTATGAGATTGTTTGGTACTTCTACACTCTATCAATGAAATCTGTGATTATTACAGCTTTGACTCTTTGTCAAAAGCAAGGTATAGTCAATACAACATACGTGATAAAGTCTAAGCCTGTCATTTTAAGAAGGTTGGTGGTTTTTTCCAGGTACTCCCAATTTTTTCCAACAATAAAATTGACCACCAGTTTTAACTGAAATGTTGTTGAAAAGTGACATTGAACACTCATAAACAGTTTGTTTATATACACATTCAAACCTGCTTAAGCAACCATACATTTTTAATGTAGTTATACTTTGTGAACACAATTGCTCTGGAGTCGTTGGTCCTATATATGATAGGATGATGATCATATGTGTAGTCAGTCATATTATTTGCCAATAGTATCCGTTATACGCAGTAAATTCTTGTTTGCAAATTAATTTCCTCTGCAATAATGAATATCAATGCTGAAATTTGTTTGATATTCTGAAAATTTGTCATAATACATGTACTACATTTTAAATAAAGGCCTTCAGGGATATAATTTTATCATTTTTATACCCCCCGCAAACAAAGTTTGGGGGGTATATAGGAATCACCTTGTCCGTCCGTCCGTCCATGTACCTTGTAAGTGCAACTCCTACTAAACGGCTTATTGGATTTTTGTGAAACTTTACACAGTTGTAGTACACTACCTGCAGATGTGCATGAAGAAATATGGTTGCTGTCCAAAATTTAAAAGGGGAGATAATTCAACTTAAACTTTCACGAAAAGGGGGGGGAGGGCATGTACCTTGTAATCGCAACTCCTCCTAAACGGCTTATTGGATTTTTATGAAACTTTACACACTTGTAGTACACTACCTGCAGATGTGCATGAAGGAATATGGTTGCTGTCCAAAATTTAAAATTCAACTTATACTGTTCGTCCGTCCATGTACCTTGTAAGCGCAACTCCTCCTAAATGGCTTATTGGATTTTTATGAAACTTTACACACTTGTAGTACACTACCTGCAGATGTGCATGAAGGAATATGGTTGCTGTCCAAAATTTAAAATTCAACTTATACTGTCCGTCCGTCCATGTACCTTGTAAGCGCAACTCCTCCTAAACGGCTTATTGGATTTTTATGAAACTTTACACACTTGTAGTACACTACCTGCAGATGTGCATGAAGGAATATGGTTGCTGTCCAAAATTTAGAAGGGGAGATAATTCAACTTATACTTTCACGAAAAGGGGGGAGGGGCATATACCTTATAAGCGCAACTCCTACTAAACTGCAAGCGGGGGGTATCACTCAGTGAGGTCACTCACAGTTCTAGTTGACAATGAATCAATTATGATGTTTAACCATGGAAACATTTACAAAAAAATTTATAATGAAGTTTACAAATAATTTTATAAAATTTCAGACAAAAGGCAAAAGAAAGTTCTCAAGCTTGTAAGAAATCGTACACAGATGATGAACTGACTGCAGCCGTTAATGAAATTCAAAGTGGTAAACTCGGAACAAGACGTGCCTCTGTATTGTATGGAATACCTCGGTCAACTTTACGAAATAAAATATTCAGGATGGGCTCGGACAAACAGAGTATATATCCTCTCAATGGTGACGAGGGTTACGAAGATGCTTTGGCAACAGAGATTGCTTTGAAATGGACTGATCTGATTCAGGGCAGCTTTAGACCGTTATTTATTCAGCAACTTCCATTGATGCTGAATCCTGATTTCAAGGTGATGGACTCTGGTGATGATTTTGAAAAGAGGCTAGAATATATACGTAAAAAACACAATCTTAGTCGGAAAAAAGAAAAATATTATACTGATTATGCTCACGAACTAAAGCTTCCTCATTTGAAAAATATAATAAAAAAATTAACGGAAGAAAGATTTGAAATGGAACGTAATGCAGACAGAGTTAGAATTATGAGTAAAAAAGAAGTTCCTAAGTCACAGCTTGCCAAAAGTAGTAGTAGTGAAGTGCCAAGCTTGCCACCAACCCCTCCAACCTCAGACATCGTCATTCCATCTTTCAAACCTGCTCACGACCAGAAAACTGAAAAACAAATTACTGAGCAACTATCACACTCTTTTGACAAATACGAGAACACTAGGTTAGGCGACACCCTCAAAGACATTATAGTAAAAACAATATCCGAAAAGGTCAGGGTGAAATCACAGGCACTAGCAGACTACTGCAACAACACGCTCAGTCATAAAACAGAAAATGAAATCGTTGTAAAATCAGAGCCTCTGTCCCCATGTCCTTCCCCATTTAAAAAAGTAAAAAGAGAAGATTATGAGAGGAGACGTGATCATATTGATCACATCACAAAACCCTTAAAGAAAACTCGGCCAAAGCGTGGCCAGTACAGGAAATATAATAGTCAGTTATTAATGGAGGCTGTCAAAGCTGTTCAAAGAGGTGAAATGAGTGTTCATAGGGCAGGTAGTTATTACGGAGTGCCACATTCTACGTTAGAATACAAAGTCAAAGAACGACATCTTTTGCGACAGAAAAAAATTAAGGAACAAAAAGAGGCAGCAGCACGAGCTGCTGGCAAAGGAAGTACCATCATGAATCACAGCAGCAACAGTAATAGTTCAACTGGTACCGATACAGAAGGAATCACAGTGAAAAAGGAACCAGAAGAAGAAACATCAACATCTAAATCTGCCCTTTCCACCTCATGGATGCCGTCCTATTTTTCTACATCTTCTAGTCTTGGTGGAGCGTCAGACATGAGCTTTTTTGGCTCATCAGGATATGCCTTAAGTACACCAGCCTCAGAATTGCTCAGGAAATTACAACATAAAGTACAAACAAAAGCTGAAGAAAGTGATTCAAACTCAGGAGAGGGATATGTTTATATACACTGAATCACTTAGGTAACAATTAACATATAAGATTTATCATATATAAAGCAATAATATTAACTTTATTGTTCCACTTGACACTAATTATTCCCTGTGCTTTGCATCAGGGAAATGATGTCTTTGGGGACAATGAAATTGCTATTGTCATATTGTCATATGGCCATTTAATAGATGCATAATGATAATAAGTGAAAAGTGGGAAAGATAGATTGTGTGGTGGTGTTATTGGTGATAATTGTCACATCCAGCAATTTTTACAGGTATATTTCCAGACTTATGTCTTATGGGGGGGGGAGGGGTAGGTCTCTGGAAAACTAGGCCCAGGGTTTACACAGAACATTTAATGATACTGGTTTAAAGGTAACTATGAATCGACATAATATGAGATAAAACTACATGTAGTAATGTTTTAATGAGAGGCTGTTTGTTTAATGGTTTTGTGTTTATAATCACTTTCAGCAAGGTTTCAGCTATATCATGACTGACAAACATTTTGAGAAGGAAAGTCTAGACAGTTATGAATTGACCAGTAAAACCCTCGACCTTGGATAGGTGTGGTATGGGGGAACTTTAACACTTGAAGTTGGTATTGGGGTGTTAATTCACATCAGAAGGTGTTGTAGGCTTGTGATCCGAAGTCAGTGATCTCAAGGACTTGTCCACCCAGACCCCTGTTGTTGTTAATGGAATATGGACAGCAGGTGATTGATATTTATCTTACAAAACATTGTCAAAATAACATTAGTATGCACACAAAAAACAATGCCCAACATTTTTAACTGTATTGCAGTTGAACCTTGAAATTATAGGGACCAATGATTGTAATCTGAGCTACATTTCCAGGATTCCAAGTTATCACTGGAACATATATTAAAGAGTTAAAGAACTTTAAAAGTAATATGTTGTTATATTTTGTAGGCTAGAAGTAAAACCAAGGTCACACAAAGGTGAAGGATGTCAAGTCTGTGTTAATTGTTTGTTAGTACATGGATAGACTTTCTATATATCTACCCCATTATTGTCATGTGGAGATATTTTGTAGTCGTTCTCATTTCATCAAACTTAATTTATTGATATAAACACCCTTCAACATCTTGTTTCAAATTTTGTCCTGTAATAAGGTCAAGGCTGTACAGATTTTCTGTAGTCCTTCAGATGAAATAATTGAATAATCTTTCCTGGTTTTTGTTGCTTATGGAGATGAAGACTCAAGTGGAAAGTGAGTGCAATAGAGTGTGTTGACGGAGAATAGCCTTCTTTACATTCCTGAAAACAGTGGAGTTATTATAATGAATGATTTTATGTGGGATGAATTCTTGGGAATTATTGTTATGATGTATCATGTATCAACAGTAATTATTTCAAGTTTTATTCCTTTGTGGTAAAGTCTTAAATATTTATATCAACTAATACTGTAACTGTTGTTTTGTATCAGGTATGAATTTATATTATTGAAATTTCAAATATTTGGTTTCAACTTGATTTTTTTGTTTCAAATTATTGATTGTACCAAAAAAATTGCAGTCAATTTTATAGGCATGACTAGAATTACTAGTCAACAACATAAATGGCAGACATGTGATTTTCTGGTATGAAAAAAAAAAGAGTGAACAAAATGTTCTCATTTATTAGATCACCTGACCCGAAGGATCATGTGAGCTATTGCTACCACTGGGCGTCCGTCATCCGTCTGTCGTTAGCTTTTTGCATTTTTATCAACCCCTCTAAAACTACTGAGCCAATTTGAACCAAACTTTGGTGGAATGGTCCTTGGGTGGTCCCCTTTCAGAATTGTGTCCGACAATCCCCCCGCCAACCAAGATGGCTGCCATTACTAAAAATAGAAAATTCGGCAAAAAATCACTTAAAAATTATCTTCTCTGAAACTGCTGGGCCAATTGGGCCTAAACTATGGTGGAATGGTCTTCAGATGGTCCTCTTTGAGAATTGTGTCCGACGACCCAGGCCGCCAACCAAGATAGCCACTGTTACTAAAAATAGAAAATTTGGCAAAAAATAACAAAAAAATTATCTTCTCTGAAACTGCTGGGCCAATTGGACCCAAACTATGGTGGAATGTTCTTGAAATGGTCCTCTTTGAGAATTGTGTCCGACGACCCCAACCGCCAACCAAGATGACTACCGTTACTAAAAATAGAAAATTCAGCAAAAAATCACTTAAAAATTATCTCCTCTGAAACTGCCGGGCCAATTGGGCCCAAACTATGGTGGAATGGTCTTCAGATGGTCCTCTTTGAGAATTGTGTCCGACGATCCCGCCAGCCAAAGAAGATGGCGGCCATTGCTAAAAATAGAAGATTCGCAAAAATTCACTGAAAATTTATCTCCTCTGAAACTGCTGGGCCAACTTTGAGCCAGGTGAGCGATTACAGGCACCTAGGAGCCTCTAGTAATACGCACCCCTCCTGCAAAATAAAGAATCTATGTAAAATCTAGCGCATTATACATAAGTCATTACGGTACATACTGGTTATTTCATTGGTGCAGTCCTGCTCAAATAGAAGATCATTTTACTTCCTCCCATGAGTAACTACTATTGACTATTGTAGTACCCAAGTATTAAAGTTGAGTTGCTTCATATAATTCATTTTCTCATGCTATCAAAATTTATAGTGTTATATTTGTATGGTGTTGTTCAACATTGTCCATCGTCACATTATATGTAAACAATTGGTTTCCATGATGATATTCATAATATTTTCAAGTAGTCATGGTTAAGGTAGAATACAGGTTATATTTCAATTTGGATAAAATTTTATCACGTATTAGAAAATAAATAAAAATTCTCGAACTATAATGCAGAAAAGTCAACATCCAAATTGTTTTATTATACAAATTTGTCAATAATTATTGTGTCGCCTGCATTACACAGAGGCGACATTGGGATCACTATCTGTCGTCTTGCGTCGTCGTTGGCATCACAAAATAATTTCTGTCGCAATTTTCTCAGGAACCACACAGGCCAGCTTCTTGATACTTGACACAGAGCATCAGTATGGAGAACTGTATCGTGGAAGACAGTTTCAAATCTACCGCATGTCCACTTCCTGTTTGACTGTACTTGCATTATTTTTTATATAGAAAAATTTGTCACACAATAATTTCTGTCACATTTTTCTCAGGAACTACACAGGCCAGCTTCTTGATATTTGGCACAGAGCATCAGTATGGAGAACTGTATCGTGTAAGACAGTTTCGAATCTACCGCATGTCCACTTCCTGTTTGACGGAACTTACATTATTTTTGACATAGAAAAATTTGTCACACAATAATTTCTGTCACATTTTCTTAGGAACCAGACAGATTAGCTTCCTGATATCTGGCACAGAGCATCAGTATGGAGAACTGTATCGTGTAGGATAGTTTCGAATCTGTCGCATGTCCACTTCCTGTTTGCCGCAACTTAGAATATTTTTAGATAGAAAAATTTGTCACATTTTTCCCAGGAACCCCACAGGCTAGCTTCCTGATATATGGCACAGAGCATCAGTATGGAGAACTGTATCGCATGTCCACATCCTTTTTGATGGAACTTAGCCATAGATTATTTTTATTCGCATGATATCTCATCCTTCAAATAATTCATCATGTCAGAATAAATTGTAATTTTCATAAACTTCATCAGTCAAAACTAACTATATCACAAAATTTAGAATAGTATACTTTTTCATCATGATGTTACTTTCAATGATGAAGTAATCTAAAGAAAATAAGTTTGCAGGCGACACATGTCTTCCCTGGAAGACTTACCACTAAGTTTCATTTTGAAATTAAAAGAAGTAGTTTTAACATTAGGTTTCGTAAATAACTGACCACGAAAACTTTTTGTGAAAATTCAGCGAACACGGAGAGAAATGTTTAGCAAACCATTGTGTAACAAATATAGATCTGAATGATGATAATTAAGAAGAAAATAGCTGATGAAAACAAAAAGGGGAAAAGGGGATGGGGGAGCACAAAAATGGGAATTGTCAAAATATCATTTACTTAATGATGACAGTATTTGTAGAGTAATATTCTGACAAATGTACATGAAATTGACATGTACAGTAGTCTCCCTCTTATAAGGCCACCCATTTTGCAATGAAAGTGGTCTTTTACGAGAGGTGGCTTCTTTTGAGGGGGACAATATTGTAGTATTTTACACCATCAATGCATCTGAAATCTGGGGGAGTGGCCTTTATTAGAAGGGTTAGTGACTATAAAAAAAATCTGCATAAATTTGTGGCTTTTGCTAACCAATTTGAGCCCTTGTGAATGTTTTGTAATTGTATGACAAATGCCCATGCTCATTTTGTTACGTATATACTAACATGTTACAGTTTTATCCTGCTTCACATGTATGACCCTTTATTTTTAGTATACTGTATGAATATATGTCTTTATGATTGCCAAAATAAACAAATAGGGACTAGAAAGAATTATATTTAACTTGTATGTGAAATAGATTATGTTTGCTTTTTTAAGAATTTAATGTTTTTGCCCATGTAATATGTACCAGTTTAAGGTTTAATATGAATTTTGATGAAATTGTTATGATACAATGATCAGGTCAAAAACAGACCAGTTTTCTAAAAAGAATATATCTAGAAGCTAGAGGGCCGTCGTGATCGTAAGGTAGTTGGATTTACAACTACCTATGCAATCAGTACCTATCACCACTAAAGTTGTGAGTTCAAATCCCACCCAAGTGGAAGTACTAGATACAACATTATGTGATAGAAGTTTGTCAGTGGCTTGTGGTAGGTCGGTGATTTTCTTTGGTACTCTGGTTTTCTCCACCAATAAAACTGACCTCCACGATATAACTGAAATATTGTTGAAAGTGGCATTAAACACCATAAACCTAACCCATATCTAGAAGTTAAATATCTCTTCACGCAGGTTTGTTTTTGACCAAGTCATTGTATTTAATTTTTAAAGTGAAAATTTATAGTGACTGCCTACCTCAAGATGGCTAAACTTCACTCATTTTATTATATATATATATTGAATTAAACTAGAGTGGCAATGGGAACGATAATTAAGAAATATCTGCAAATATGTGTTAGCTTTCTGTGTAAGGTCAAGGTTAAATGTGTTAAAATATGTATGATACAGTGAATCCTGTCTAAACTAAACCTCCTCAGGACTAACTTTTGTGGTCTCAATAGACAGGTGTTCGGTTTATACAAGTTAAATTAACAAATATTTCCTACATTAGGACTTTATTTAAAGTTAGATTTTTACAGGATTTCAGATTAAACAGGTTTCACTGTAATTATTGATTAATTTATTAATGTGTATGTTAATTGTTACATGATAATATATTTTTTTTTATCCGAAGTGCAATTTTTACATTACTTGTATTTATTTTGTTGCCATGATTTATATAAAAGGTGCATTTGTAAAAGAATTTTTGTATGGTGGTTAACATTCCAAACCTATTACCATATATTTATATTTTTAAAAATAAGAAACAAATGTTTTTGTCAATGAATGTCTATGGTTTTTGACCATATATTATATATACAATAAATAAATTTAAAATGGCCACACATTTTGTGTATCTTCATACCATTAGGTTCAGTTATTTATATATGTGTCTAGTCAACTTTTTTTTTAATTTTTAATTTTATTTTATCTTTCCTGTTTATTTTTAAATACGACTTTTATACAGCTCTTTGTTTTCGTATCATGTTATGGGTCTGTCGTCCATGTGTAAACGTACTGATTCTTGGCACCAAATTTGTCAAGTATATATTTGGCTTATTATGCCCGTTTCCAAACAACAGGCTGCAAGGTCCAAAAAATTGGTGTTTCTGGTTTTTAAATGTTGAGCATTGATTGGTCTTATTTTTGAGTAAAACTCAATTGCAGTAAAACTGGTGCAGGCGTACGCCCTTGTTGACTTGCTGCTGTCGTATCATGCTGCTCATATGGAAGCCTTTTATTTTTTATATAAAGAAAATAGAGTGAGGATACCCAAGTTGGGATACTTTTTACAAGTTTCTTACCCAACATTTGAAAAATTAAAACTAAGACATGTAGTATTTTATGGAAGCCTTTGAAGTACATGTATGCTGTCCTCTGTTAAAAATATACATTTGCTACCACTATGTTTGTCTTTGTGTACTTGTAGTGTTACCCATCTTTATATGTTTAATTCATGAAAATTCAGTTCTTCTTTGTTCTTTGGTTGTGAATTTTGGACGTACTGAAATTAGGTAATATTTGGAGAAAAAAATTACATAATTAAGAAAAGATTAATTTACATGAAAGTGTGAAAAAGTCAGTTATGACAGAGTTTTAAGCTTACCACCCACAAAAAATATAACTAGTGAGGAAATAAACAAAAACATGTTCATTTATTAATTTAAAGTTTACATAAAGTTTCATATGGATATATACAGAAAAAATATTTAATATTAATCTGTTGATTTATGGTTACAAAAAAGTGATTAAATAGTAGCATGCATATGGATTATCATCTTTGCTAGCCAAGGGTTACGATCCGCTCCTCTCCCTTGGCAGATTAAGTCGGAAAAATCGGGTCCTCACGGTATTGTTTTCTATTCGATGCAGCAGTGGGTGGCTGCGTCCAATCAAAATGCGTCTAACAAAAGATCACGCAACGATCACATGTAGAGAAAGAAAAATGTAAACAATGGCGACATGTGGAGAAAACTGTAGACTTTGTCATGATTCTTTGCCCCCCAAACACAGAAGAACGATATTTACAGAAACTTTTATAAAGTATTTGCTCAATTAATATTTTCTTCCTTCGAACAGGTAATAGTACAACCATTCTCATTGGTTGATAATGATGTAATGCAAATGGTCTGAACTTCATAAATCCGCTAGAGGGCGGTACACTGGAATTACAAAATTCTGACTTAATCTGCCAAGGGAGAGGAGAGGAGCAGATCGTAACCCTTGGCTAGCGAAAATGATGGATTATTTGCATATTTCAAAAATAAGATCAGATAAAAAAGCATAAAAACCCAAAACTTGAAAATGTCAAAATTTACACACTCACAGCCTCCAACTAAATATCATTTGATGTTAAAAGTATTTGTGTAATTATTTATATATTGTGATAAATTATATCATTATCAAAATCGGAAAACATAAGATTACCCATTTTACATTTTTATATATGTCGTATATTATTTATGTTAGTCGATTAAGGTATTACTTCTCTTTTGTTTTTACTTGGTAAAAAAGTTCAATGCATATTGAAGCAATTAAATTTTGTTCAATTTTAGCAGATAATGATGTTTACTTTGAGAACAAATCTTTTATGGAAATTTCTGAAACTTTTATGGAAAATTTCTGAAACAAATGGAAAAAAAGATATTATATAGTGCAATATTGTATTCTTCTATTAACTGTCTTATTTTATTATATTTATCAAATAATTCATGGCACTAAGGACCATATGGCAGTTTATGGACCGGGATGTCACCCACAAAATATTATATGGACCGAAGCGAAGCTGAGGTCCATATACTATTTTGTGGGTGACAGACCGGTCCCGGTCCATAAACTGCTATTTGACCTGAAGTGCCATGAACTATTTGTTATATTATACTCAATACATGCAAATCTATCAGACGACATGTTTTTGTTATTGTATATCTAAGACAAAAAACGAGTTCGGACAAAATACGGAAGAAAACATTATATTGATCGGGCTAGGTCCATATACTAAAATATCGACTGGTCCATATACGAAATATTGACCAGCTGCGCTAACAAAGACAAATAGGGAAAATAAAAACGTAAAGTATAATATAGTGCAATATTGTATTCTTCTATTAACTGCCTTATTTTATTTTATAGTGCAATATTGTATTCTTCTATTAACTGTCTTATTTTATTATATAGTGCAATATTGTATTCTTCTATTAACTGTCTTATTTTATTATTTATTTAATTTATGTTTGTGGTATTTATGAATTGTTGAATCTCAGTTTTCAATTGTTACTGTCTCATATTTAATACAATGTTGTTGCCTTAAAGAAACAATAAATATGTTCATGAATACTTTTATGTTATTTCTCTTGAAACTTTATTGATCAACTGGGGCCGTCGTGGTCGTGATCGTATGGTAGTTGGATTTACAACTACCTATATTGCAAACAGTGCTTTTCACCATTAAAGTTGCAAGTTCGAATCCTGTTCATGGCGAGGTTTACTCGATATAACATTTTCACTGGGGTAAAGCTGATGACCGTATCTGTCAATTACGGTCATCCCAAGATGGCAGACATGAAATTAGGTAAGAATCTTTTTTGTCGATTAAATTGTTTCTATAATGTATTTTAAATGACACATGCATTAGTACGATAGTAATCTTTGAACTTTTCACAAGGAAATCACAAATTACGACTGAAAAATGTATATGAAAGAGAAAATCTGATTCTAAAAAATCGCTAAGATGACCGTAACTGAAAACTGCAATTACGGTCATCTCAGTTTTCAGTTAAAGTCATCTTAGCGATTTTGATACGGTTTTGCAAAACCGTATTTACTTGTGGCCTTTCGGCCATTTTTGTTTGTTTACATGACAACCGTCATGATCTTATCACCTGTCGAGACAGAGATGGCTCATCAAAATATAGATCTGGTGCTTGTTAGATAACACTACACTTTGAATGTTACTACTTTTGCAGATTTTAAGATAACTTATCGTGTCTCAAATGGTAAATGTTTAACTATGACAAATTGTCAGGAGGATTAAAATGCCGATATTTATATTGTTTCTCTTGCTTGTATTATTACGCTAGTTTTCATTCATAAAAATTAACGACTTGTCCTACATTCAATTTTACGATAAATCTAGTTGTGTATGTTCCGTTTTCATTTTTTTTGACATTGTATAATAATGCTTGATTTTTGTAGCGCTTTGAGTATCAATTATTGTGTAAATAAAGTATTTATGTCGTTTCCTTGTAATGGGATTCCCCTTATAAGCTCATTAATTATTTCCCGCCATATACGACTGAAGTACGACAGTAAACGAAATAGTTCACAGTGATCGTGCGAAAATTTATGGAATCGGTTCTAATTAGTTTAATTTTGAGAACAGAATCAGCATAACAGAAATAATGAAAAACGT
>MJUT01026738.1:118207-134261 GCA_002080005.1 Gigantidas platifrons
AATAATGAACAGGTATTTTCTCCCATTAGAATCTTTGAAGCAGAAACTTGTCCTTATTATGTCATAGTTATATTTATATTCCATTAGTTGATTGGTCCTTTGGTATGTACTATTTCTACAATTATCAACCTGAAAAATAAAATAGAACAAAAATTAAATAAATTGTGAGGATGAAGCTCAATCTTAGAATATAAATAAATAAAGCTTTATATTAATAGTTATAATAAACATACTAGATACCAATATTAATTAAGCACACCAGATATCCATTTGTTTATCAACTAAGTGATGCTTGATCCAGAACATTTGGAAAAGTAAATGTAAATAACAAACACTTAGGTACAAGTTATGAATGGTAGCAGCAGTTATGACCATGACAATTCTATTTTTTGGCATGATTGGGTCACATGCTTAAAAAAAAGGTACAGAAATGGAAATAAGATAGTTTGTTATGAATTCAAAAATGTATTTAAAAAAAATCGTTTTTTGTTCTTCAAGTATGCTTAACATCCAATCAAATCACAAAACATGCTAAGCAGTGTAGAATATGCTAAACATCCAATCAAATCATGGTTAAGCAGTGTAGAATATGCTTAACATCCAATCAAATCATGGTTAAGCAGTGTAGAATATGCTTAACATCCAATCAAATCATGGTTAAGTAGTGTAGAATATGCTAAACATCCAATCAAATCATGGTTAAGCAGTGTAGAATATGCTTAACATCCAATCAAATCATGGTTAAGCAGTGTAGAATATGCTTAACATCCAATAAAATCAAATGATCAGGTTAAGCAGCATAAAGTATGGTGTAACGTCCAATCAAATATGTAAGTTTTTAACATATACACTCACCTAATCAGCTGGAACATTGTATTGCCTTGCTTGAGGCTGAAAATCCAAGTAATTGATCCAGTAGACCAAGCAGCTTAGGATATACTTCTGTAGCTATTTCATTAGGACATCCATATGTTGGTAATGCCCCTTTAACGCAGGCATCAAGATTATTGAGTTTTCTGTTGACAAAAACAAGGCATTCAGTAAAGACTTTGAAACCATAGAATATTTTACTGTACTGTCTTGGAAGAATTCAAATGAGGTGATGTTAAAGAAATGCATTTGAACATTTTAAAATCTTATCAATTTAGTGCAGATTTTACTTTTTACAGAGTGATATACAATGGACATAAACAATAAATGTGCAGCAAGTCTTCTTATAAATAAAAAAAATCACTTACACTTGAAATTTTAATAATTAAATAATTACAGTATTTACTATATTTCTCAATGGTAAAAAACTAAAAAATACAGTCAAAATGGTATGCAATGGTCTCCATTGGGACAAAATGTAGGAAATGATTGGGAAAGACAAGTGACCGCCTATTTAAGATCATTTGATCCCGATTATCTGTCCCATTCCATAATGATTCGCATATCGCTAGGTCATAAGAACTTTCCTAAATTTGAGGGTTAGGGTTATGGTGTTTAACGCCAATTTCAACAATATTTCAGTTATACAATGGCTGTCAGTTTTATTGGTAGGGGAAACCGGAGTACCAGGAGAAAACCACTGACCTGTCGGAAGTCACTGACAAACTTTTTCACATAACGTTGTATCGCCCTAAATTTGAAGAAAATCTCACATGAAATATTTTCTCTATTTTGGTGAAGGACTACATTATCAGAAATGCTCTACCTTTGATACATGTAGTGTTGAGTATAATTGTTACTGACATTGATCTGCTTTATCTCAGAACTCGAAACCAAAACTTAGCATTGTTGTAACATTCATTCAACCTTTTACTTACTGACAAAATACACTAAGATTGTCACTACTGCTGAACTGATCAATTTGAGGCTTACAGGTTGTAACTGCTATTTGTTTAAACGTTGCTATATCAGTGCATACATCACCTGGAATGAAAGACAAAGTAATGTTATCACAAGGCTGTAATTTATCTAATTATGACTTCTAATGATATTCATATTCATACAACTTTATTCATGTAATTTGCTCTGTTTACAGATATTTATATTCATACAACTTTATTAATGAAATTTATTCTGCTTATAGATTTTCATTCTATACAACTTTATTCATGTAATTTGCTCTGTTTACAGATATTCATACAACTTTATTCATGTAATTTGTTCTGTTTACAGATAATCATTTTCATACAACTTTATTCATGTAATTTGTTATTTTTACAGATATTCATATAACTTTATTCATGTAATTTGCTCTGTTTACAGATATTCATTTTCATATAACTTTATTCATGTAATTTGTTCTGTTTACAGATATTCATTTTCATAAAACTTTATTCATGTAATTTATTCTGTTTACAGATATTCATTTTCATACAACTTTATTCATGTAATTTGTTCTGTTTACAGATATTAATTTTCATACAACTTTATTCATGTAATTTATTCTGTTTACAGATATTCATTTTCATACAACTTTATTTATGTAATTTGTTCTGTTTACAGATAATCATTTTCATACAACTTTATTCAAGTAATTTATTCTGTTTACAGATATTCATTTTCATACAACTTTATTCTGTTTACAGATAATCATTTTCATACAACTTTATTCATATAATTTGTTCTGTTTACAGATATTCATTTTCATACAACTTTATTCATGTAATTTATTCTGTTTACAGATATTCATTTTCATACAACTTTATTCATGTAATTTGTTTTGTCTACAAATATTCATTTTCATACAACTTTATTCATGTAATTTATTCTTTACAGATATTCATTTTCATACAACTTTTTTTCATGTCATTTGTTCTGTTTACAGATAATCATTTTGTAACTGTATCTAAGTAATAAAGGATAAATTGATCAAAATGAAATAAATTTGAGTCTTTCCAGAAATTAACATAAAATAAACTATTATTAAATTCTGTGATGAAGATTGGTTTGGTTTTATGGTATTTAATGCCACTTTCAATTATATTTTGAGATATATCGTGGAGATCAGTGGTTGAGGAAATCAGAGTTCCCAATGAAAACTCCTGATCTGCCACAAGTCACTGACAAACTTTATCACATAATGTTGTATTGAGTTTACCTCACCATGAGTTGGATTCTAACTCACACCTTTAGTGGTAATAGGAACTGATTGCATAGGTATTGTAAATACAACATGTATGATCATGGCAATGATGCCCCCAGTTGGTGTAATATTCACTCTTAATCATGCATGTCTTTTAATGTGTATCATATGCATTTTCTATTTGTTTTGTATACTATGCAACTTTTTTTGAATAATAAAAATAGTTAACATTGTTATGCTATTTTGGTCTACATGCACGATTTCAAATATTTGTTTCTTCAAATTTTTACCTGTATTTAAATTTATATTTAGTTTTCAAGATATTCTAGCTATTCTTAATACAGGTGAATCTAGTTATGTCAAACTCGGTTATCTCGAAAAATTTCCACTTTCTCGAATTTATTTTCTAGTCCTGAACAAATCACAGTGCATTTCGACCGATTTGACTCCTTTTTTTCTCGAAATTTGATTTGTCAAATATATTCCAATACACGATTGTGTATTGCCATATATAGTATGTACATGATGTAATCAATGCATATATTTATTTTCTCTCGAAGTTTCCTGACATTACTGAATTTATACTTGGTAAAAATTCAGATAATAACACCTCTTCAAAAAAGTTTTTGTTTTTTAAATCAAAACTTAAGCACGTGTTAAAAATATGTACACAATACGTACAAATGATAATCAATATATTGTAAATGACCGACAACAGTTGCCTACCTTACCAAATCCCTCTGTTCTCTTAAGTCGAATTTCGGATAACTCGAAATTTTACAAAGGTCCCCTGAACTTTTTTCTAATAAATAAATTGAAAAATTTGGTTGAAAATTTTAAAATATCTGACAAAACCAATGATAGTCATGATCTAATTTGATTTATTCTCACCTGAACAAGGGAGACAAATCTTGTCTGTAGATATAGTGGGTGTGTTTGAATGCTTGGTGATTGATTTATCTCCATCATTGTAATTCCCTCCTATGGCATATATGAAATAAGCACAGTTAGTAGATGAAAACTGGAAGTCTTTGGCAGGGTTAGCAGTAGTAAGTGGACGTCGGAACATGATGTTGGTTAGTCCATCTTTTCTGTAACCTTCGATGTCTAGAATATCTTGTTCCGGGTCAGCATCTAACGGCGGAAGAACATAACTAGTAATTATTCTGAAAACAAAAATTAATATTAATATGCAAGTCTTTAAGGTCAAACAGCAAGCATCCTTTGAAAGTGCTAGAAAAAAAAGTGTAGTTTTTTGCATGTATGTAGTTTCAAATTGACTATCCAATAATTTGTTTTTGCTTTTTATGTTTGAATATTTAATTTAAAATGATAGATTTCAATGGTTTATAGAAAAACTGAAATGTAGAGCAGGACTTAATAACCCTTCCAGACCACCCTAGTTCACCCTCAGTTTTTATGGGGTTCATATAATTGCTAGATATTTAGTTTTTTGTGTATGTTTTGTAGATGATTGTTTGTCCCTTTGTGTTGTCTGTCCGTCTTATCATTACCCCTATGGTATCTTCAAACTTTTACCTATTGTGTTGTCTGTCCGTCTTATCATTACCCCTATGGTATCTTCAAACTTTTACCTATTGTGTTGTCTGTCCGTCTTATCATTACCCCTATGGTATCTTAAAACTTTTACCTATTGTGTTGTCTGTCCGTCTTATCATTACCCCTATGGTATCTTCAAACTTTTACCTATTGTATTGTCTGTCCATCTTATCATTACCCCTATGGTATCTTCAAACTTTTACCTATTGTATTGTCTGTCCGTCTTATCATTACCCCTATGGTATCTTCAAACTTTTACCTATTGTATTGTCTGTCCGTCTTATCATTACCCCTATGGTATCTTCAAACTTTTCTTATTTCTATGGTAATTTCCTTTCCAAGACTTGGTAGCAAAGATTGTTCATATTTTGCAAAGAATTCTAAAGCAAAAAAAAATACATATAGATTGATTATAACATTTGCTAGCAGCACTAGAATTTGACCAAAAAAATTGAATAAAATTACACCTCTTTGAATTCTGCTGATCCTCTTGTTAGGAAACGGGTTACAACCCCCAAAATAATCCAAATATTTATTCTGTTAGCTGTTAGTGAAAAACACATTGTCCATATATAGATTGTTGGTTATGGTTTATGGTGCTTCACACCACTTTCAACAATGTTTCAGTTATATTGATTGATTGATTGATTTTTTGGTGTTTAATGCAACTTTCAGCAATATTTCAGCTATATCATGGCGACCAGTTTTAGTGGTGGAAGAAGAGAGAGAACCACCGACCATGGGCAAGCAACTGGTAAACTTTATCACTTGTGGCTGCGAGTCAAGTGCACCCAGTTTTTGTAATTTACAAAGCCGGGTGCGAACCCACGCCGTATTGGTGATAGGCTTGTATGAGTTGTTAGGTAATCCAACCTAACTCATTGAGCCACCCGGGCCCTGGTTTCAGTTATACTGTGACAGTCAATTTTATTGGTGGAAAAAAACAGAGTACCCGGAGAAAACCACCGACCTGTCGTAAGTCACTGATTATATAGACGGGAAAACAACAACGATATAATAATACCATAGTATGGCTACATATTGTTTCAATCACATTAAAATATAACTCTATACAGATTTTACTGTAATTTTGAATAACAACACTGATTGTGTTACAATTAATTTACCTATGGATATGTTTAGAGTCCTGTTGACATATACCGTATTTTACGGACGATAGGTCGATATTTTTTTTCCTCAACACGCTGGCTTCGACCTATCGTCCACATCGACCTATACAAGGATGAAGTTGAAAAATCTCGAATCCCTAAAAAAAAATCTCGATAAAAATGACGATTTTGTTGACAGTATACCTTTANTGTCTTTCCGTCTTATCATTACCCCTATGGTATCTTCAAACTTTTACCTATTGTGTTGTCTGTCCGTCTTATCATTACCCCTATGGTATCTTCAAACTTTTACCTATTGTGTTGTCTGTCCGTCTTATCATTACCCCTATGGTATCTTCAAACTTTTACCTATTGGGTTGTCTGTCCGTCTTATCATTACCCCTATGGTATCTTAAAACTTTTCTTATTTCTATGGTAATTTCCTTTCCAAGACTTGGTAGCAAAGATTGTTCATATTTTGCTAAGAATTCTAAAGCAAAAAAAAAAATACATATAGATTGATTATAACATTTGCTAGCAGCACTAGAATTTGACCAAAAAAATTGAATAAAATTACACCTCTTTGAATTCTGCTGATCCTCTTGTTAGGAAACGGGTTACAACCCCCAAAATAATGCAAATATTTATTCTGTTAGTTGTTAGTGAAAAACACATTGTCCATATATTGATTGTTGGTTATGGTTTATGGTGCTTCACACCACTTTCAACAATGTTTCAGTTATATTGATTGATTGATTGATTTTTTGGTATTTAATGCCACTTTCAGCAATATTTCAGCTATATCATGGCGACCAGTTTTAGTGGTGGAAGAGAGAGAACCACCGACCATGGGCAAGCAACTGGTAAACTTTATCACTTGTGGCTGCGAGTCAAGTGCACCCAGTTTTTGTAATTTACAAAGCCGGGCACGAACCCACGCCGTATTGGTGATAGGCTTGTATGAGTTGTTAGGTAATCCAACTACCTAACTCATTGAGCCACCCGGGCCCTGGTTTCAGTTATACTGTGAGTCAATTTTATTGGTGGAAAAAAACAGAGTACCCGGAGAAAACCACCGACCTGTCGCAAGTCACTGATTATATAGACGGAAAACAATAACAATATAACAATACCATAGTATGGCTACATATTGTTTCAATCACATTAAAATATAACTCTATACAGATTTTACTGTAATTTTGAATAACAACACTCATTGTGTTACAATTAATTTACCTATGGATATGTTTAGAGTCCTGTTGACATATAGATATACAGTTAAACCTGTACTAAGAGGTCACCTATTGGACAAAGAAAGAGTGGCCTTATAAGACAGGTGACCTTTTAAAAGAGGAGAAATTTATATGAAATTATATATGACAGGGCAAGAAAAGGTGACCTTTTAATAGAGGTGACCATATGGGCAGGCTTAAATGTAATTTAATATTATCATACCTATCAGTGACCGTAACTTTTCCATCAGTTGTTATCCAACTAACAATAGCATCTGTACCAATCTACAACACATAAAAATGGGAAAAACTCACATAAAATTTGTGGAGCATTTCATAAATTTTATATCAAAATAATATTTAATTTTACAATATGTCTGTAATTGCTGATTAAGGAGTTGTAAACAATTTTCTCATATTCTTTAAATAGCAAGCTTAACCAGTTGGTTAAATGTTCTTCAGATTTGTAATCACCATGGTGATAAAATTACTGCATGTGAAATCCTAACAATTTTTTTTATATGTCATTTACAACGGAAATTAACAACTTACAAATATGTTTGACGTTTTTGGTCATAGGAGAAACAGATTCTCCTTCTGCTACCAGTGTACAACAATATTTCTCCACTCTCGATAGTTACTAATCCAAATTGATTGATTGATTGATTGATGTTTAACGTCCAGCGAGCAATTTTTCAGCTCTATTCAGGACGAGAAAAATTTAAACGCCACAGGACTCGAAACAAGGAAAGGTGATGGGTAGGGACGGAGAATTTAGCCAGTGCAACAGGTCTCCTATGGACCACTCATCATGGGCATAATGCTGATAATGAGCTGTTACACTGGGTTCTTTAACGTATGAAGAGGGTGGCAATCTCTCAACATGGGACCTCCGTTTTATTTACGTCTCATCCGAAGGACGGGTTGGTTGTGAATTTATACATCTCGCACAACCGACGGATGCCCCTTCAAGCCGAAGAAGCTCTCGGTCCCATTTTTATACCCCGGGGTTCCCCCCTTTTAGAGGACTAGTGCCTCTAGGACGACTAATCCAAACTGAAAAGAGTCCAAGCTTTAAGATTTCTCAGGTGGAGAAATATCGTAATACACTGGTAGCAGAAGGAGAATTTATATAAGTAACAATTGTGGATGCTGCCTATTTTTATGATGGTAATAACAATAAATAATTGTAGTGAATGATTGTTGTTTAACACCAAGTGGTGAACTATTTTTCAGCTATATCATGGTCAGAACGAATTAATTTTTGAAGAAATAATGATGTCTGTTTTTTTTTTTAACTAGACCATTCTACTGAGTTGGATTTTTATAGTGCTAGCCAACTGAAACAACAGTCTATAGATAGACATGTCACTCCCCTTTGTCACATTATTCTGTTTTTACCCCTTAATCTATACGCTTAGTGGAGAAGAACAAGATGTTGCATGCTACGTCGTGTTAAGAATACCCCCACTCATTCATTTGTAAGTCGCACGGTAAACAGGAAATAGATGTGCGGTAAACCTGGAAAGGGGAGACACAGTACAAGTCACCATGCCAAAGCCATATATCAAATATAAAATCATTTCTTCCAGTAGAAGCTGAGATATCTGTTACGAAAGTGTGAATGGACGGACGGACAAGGTGATTGCAATATAGCCCCCTCTCTACGAGAGGGGGTATAAAATGCAATAAACAGAACTCGCTGAGGACATATTTTGTTTCTAGAATATGAAACAAAGGGAAATAATTTGCTTCAGGAGACAAGAACAAAGGGAGATAATTTGCTACATGAAACAAAAACAAAGGGAGACAATTTGTTTCAGGAACAAGAATAAAGGAGATATATAATCAATATTGGTCAATTTGTGGTTTTACAATTTGTTGCTGATCAATTTTTTTTTCAAATTTGAACAATTATTGCAGTAAACATATAAAAATAAATAGTGAATATTTCATTTAATTCAATTTCTGAGGTTTCTGTGGAAATGACTATGACAGTTGTGGTGAAAAAGAGAGGGCATGATGCTACACCGTGCTAAAATTGCCTAGGGAAAACCCTATTCATACCTTATCCCTAACAATACAAAAACAAGATGTTGCACGCTATGTCGTGCTAAGAATACCCTCACTCGTTCATTTGTAAGTCGCACGGTAAACAGGAAGTAGATGTGCGGTAAACCTGGAAAGGGGAGACACGGTACAAGTCACCATGCCAAAGCCATAAATCAAAAATAAAATCATATCTTCCAGTAGAAACTGAGATATCTGTTACGAAAGTGTAAATGAACGGACAAACGGATGGACGGACAAGGTGATTGCAATATAGCCCCCTGTCTACGAGTGGGGGTATAATAAATACCATTATTTGACCTTAACATCAAAGGTCAAGGTCATAGTGAGGTCATTCTTATATTTGACATTCTGTCATCTCGTAATACATAAACATACAAAATATGAAGGCACTGGGCCTGAAAACAATAAAGTCCTGTCAGAATTATGTGGTTTGCATCAATACTGTATTGGCAGCCATGTTTATCCATGTCTTGGAAGCCATATTTGATTCAATATCACAAAATTTCATAAACTTTCGGATTTTTATATTTTAGAATAGATAAAACAATCCTAATGGTTCATTATGGGATGTCGAGTGGTTTCTGAATAATCCGAAAAAACAGATATTTTTTCCTGCGGGAAAACCTGTTTCAAAATTAATTTAATTTATAACAAACAACTGCTTGGTTTTTACACAGGAATGGACAATTGCATAAAAAAAAATCCAGGAAAAAAATATCTAAATGTAATTTTCTCACAAGCCTCTTACTCAATTTCTGTGAAAACACTAGCAAAAAGATTGTTTGCTAAGAAAATTAAAGCTACTGTTCAAAGTGGCAACTTTAAATATTATCTTACCATTTTTGCTTCCTTGTTAAAACCAATAGCAATCCATGTATCAGGATTAATGGCTGCTGTGATGTTAAAACTAATGAGATCTGTACCTGTGTTGTATGACCACATTACCATATGGCAGTTAGTAGTAGACACACAGCTTCCCCAGGAGCCAAAACAGGTATCCACAGCATCTTTATCAGTGTCTGAAATGAATGAAGAATGAAAGGTTTTAAAATAAAGGGTTATGGTGCTTAATGCCACTTTCAATAATATTTCAGTTATATTGTGGCGGTCAGTTTTATTGGTGGAGGAAACCGAAGGACCCGGAGAAAACTACCGACCTGTCGCAAGTCACTGACAAACTTTATCACATAATGTTGTACACCTCGTCCTGATTGAGATTTGAACTCACATCATCAATGGTGATAGGCACAGATTGCATAGGTAGTTGTAAATCCAACTATCATACAATCGCAGCCAAGACAGCCCCTTTTAAAATAAACATTACCAGCATAAGTGAATTATCTCCCTTAAAACGAATAAAGGATGGATTACAAAACCATGCAAATGTCAAGTCTCTGGTAAAATAATCTTAAAAAATTTGTCAACAAGGATTAACAACTAAATTTCTGTAATAATATTGATTGGTCACCATATTTAAATCTCCAGACAATGACGTCAATTTAGTATTATGTATAAATTTAAATGAGTAATGAAGTTAGACACAATATTATATGACAAACATTTGAAGCTTGAATTTAAGTTTTCGTGTCTTAACCCTACCCTCATTCTCCCTCCCCCACACACAACAAAAGGTGTCTTCCGTCCCCACTGTATCTCTGTACATGTACTAACCATCTTCAGGATCCATACATTTGAGACCACATTCATCTGAACAGCATTTCTGGTCTCCAGGGCAACTACTGTCAGATGTGCATTCATCTGCACATGCACTGCCATCACCATGAGATATCTTTGGACATGTACCATTTTTCAATTTTCCCGATGGCGATGGTGTTGTATCTGGTGAAATATGACAGAAATTATGGTAAGATTACATTACTCCCCCCCCAAAAAAAATCACAATAAATTGATTGATTGGTGTTTAATGCCAACTTTAGCAATCACAATACATTGAAAATTGCAATCTGAAGAATTATATTGTATTGAGCATCAGTGCTGGATTTACCTATAGGCTCGATAGGCTGAAGCCTAGGGCCTCAAAATTCAGGGTTTCTCCGGCTAAGGTGTATAATATTTTTAACACTGTTGACTTTCACACTTATGCTGTCATAACGTACTTAACTTTCTAAACAACCCTTCAGGAATTTTCCTTACACAGTTGCACTCCATTTCAGAATATTGCAGAATTTTAAACACCCCTAATCATCTTTGCCTTTATTGAAATTGATTAAACAGACTTTCATCTTCCTCCAATCGTGAAGGTGGGGAATTGGGAGGGGCCTCACAAGTGGATTAGCCTAGGGCCTCGATTTATCTAAATCCGGCACTGTTGAGCATGCTGTATCTATTTATTTCCATACACCAATGGTATAACAATTAAAAATGTACTTGATGCCATTTATTGTCATTAGGACAATAAAGCAGTTGGTTTTGTTGTTTTTTGGTTTGGCAGGCATTTTGTTGTTGTAAGTTTATTATTCACATTTTGATAAATAGGAAAATTGAAGAAAAAACAAACAAATAGTTATACACGAAATATTACTTTAAATAAAAAAAAATTAAGATTTATTGTGCTTAACACCACTTTCAGCAATATTTCAGCTATATCATGGCGACCAGTTTTAGTGGTGGAAGAAGCCGGAGTACCCGGAAACAAACACCGACCATGGGCAAGAAACTGGTAAATTTTATCACTTGCGGCTGCGAGTCGAGTGTACCCTTTTTTTTGTAATTTACAAAGCCGGGCGCGAACCCACGCCATATTGGTGATAGGCTTGTATGAGTTGTTAGGTAATCCAACTACCTAAGTTATTGAGCCACCCAGGCCCTAGAAAATCGTAAACAAATTACAAATTTCATTGTAAAACATATCATAAAGTACAATCGACCCAGCAAAAAATACAGAAGTAATGGTCTTTTGAAGACAAAAAAAATAGTAACAGTTGCCATCTTGGATCCAAGTTCGAATTGTCACACATAAAACTGATACTGTCCATGGACCATCATATACAGGATTTGTTTTCAAACTTTGACAAGTGGGCTCAGAGATAAAGACAATAGTGCCTCTCTAATAAGATCACTCCTACAAAACAACCAATCTAATTAGGCCAGATTTGAGATGTACTGAGGTAGAAAAATACTACTAAATTGTCCTCCCCTTTATATTAGGGAAGATTTTAGATGTGTACTACTAAAATGTCCCCCTCAAGAAAGGCCACAATGCAAAAGGGGGTGGTCTTATAAGAGAGGGACCAATGTAGTAGCAAACATATCATGTATCCTGTGGATTAGGTAAACAAAAATCAAGTCACACACACAAATCAGCAGGTAAATAACTCACCATTATTGGCAGGTGCACAAGCCATTATATTAAATCCTGGTGGAATATAAGACTGAAACACAGGTGATGACATCATCATCTGAATAACAACCATAAAGTCACACTGGGGTAAAATGTACTCAAAACATTGAAAAGCTGTTGTTGCAGACCTGTTAAAAGATAAATCGCTTTATTATTATTTTATTAATGTCAGAATAAACTAGAACTGTGAGTGACCTCACTGAGTGATACCTCCTGCTTGCAGCTTAGTAGGAGTTGCACTTACAAGTTACATGCTGCCCCCCCCCTCCTTTTCGTGAAAGTATAAGTTGAATTATCTCCCCTTTTAAATTTTGGACAGCAACCATCATATTCCTTCATGCACATCTGCAGTAGCGTACTACAAGTGTGTAAAGTTTCATACAAAACATCCAATAATCCGTTTAGGAGGAGTTGCGCTTACAAGGTACATGGACGGACGGACAGTATAAGTTGAATTATCTCCCCTTTTAAATTTTGGACAGCAACCATATTCCTTCATGCACATCTGCAGGTAGTGTACTACAAGTGCATAAAGTTTCATAAAAATCCAATAAGCCGTTTAGGAGGAGTTGTGCTTACAAGGTACATGGACGGACGGACGGACGGACAGGGTGATTCCTATATACCCCCCCAAACTTTGTTTGCAGGGGGTATAAAGAATTTATTTTGTGATTGTTCCTTTATTAATGTTATCTGATGGAAGCCTTGTGATTGTTTTTTTGTGTCTTTATTTGTAGCCTAATAATGTAATGACAGATATAATGATGACAGTATTTATAACTTCATCTGTATTTTATTTTCTTGTTGAAAACCATGCATCTGGGAAATAAAATTCTTTACACCAACTAAAATCAAAACAATAAAGAAGCGCAGATCTATCGTATATCAGTAGAAGTATAGAGTAGCAGTCAACTGCAGGCTAGCGCCTGTTTCACACTCATTTAGGAAATGATTTAAACTCATTGCTGAATACCCTTAAAGTAGAACAGTGCTGTTCCATTACTTTAATTTGTGTAATGTTGGATATTCTCTAATGATTATTTACACCCATATTCTTTCTTACTAATGACTACCGGTACAAATCCAACATGTTTTATCCTCAAATCTAAATCCATAAATTATTCCACTACGTTCCATTTTCATGCTTAATATTTACTCTTTGGTAATTCAAGTTTTTTAAATTTTTGTTGCTAATTTTATAATGCACTATCTATATACATGTATTATCCCCACAAAGTTTTGTACATGAACATTTATGAAATTTACAAAGGAAAGTCTCCCTTCCATGTGTAACACATATATAATGTGACATACATTATAATTGATAGTACATACCCACATGACGGATTGCTAGAGAAATTCTGCAGCAAGGCTCTACATGAACTGTAATTACCAAATTCTTCTAAAATATTCATATCTGTGCAAAACGTTGTTGAGTTTATTCTTCCCACTATTAAAAAAACATAAACAAATTTACATTACAATATTCTAATTTTCTACTAATTTTATTTTAATATTCCATCTTTAACTTATTTTTACATAATATGAAAATGGCAGTAGAAGTTCCATTATCTCCCCTTATACTTGCAGCAATCAAAGCCTCCATCCCATTCCATCGGCACATTTCACCGTCATGTAACAGCCCCTTTGATCCTAAACAATAACAAATATTACTCTTCAAGTGAAATCTCATTTTAAACCTTAAAAAAAAGAAGATTTCATTGATTGATTGATTGATTGTTGCTGAACATCAAGTGACCAGTATTTCAGCTCTACTCATGATGTGAACAAGTTTACAGCTAACAAATTATGAAGGCAAAAGAGGTAGTACTGGGATATGCCTAGGCGTACAAAATGTAAGCTTCAACAAAGCCCATGAGTTGGTTGTTAAATTTTTAATAATAAAAAAAAAAAGATCCCATGAGATAACTGTTAAATTTTTCATTAAAAAAAGTTGGTTTTGGTTTTAGTTTTATGTTGCTTAATGCCACTTTCAACAATATTTCAGTTATATTGTGGAGGTAAGTTTTATTGGTGGAGGAAACTGGAGTACCCGGAGAAAACTACCGACCTGTCGCAAGTCACTGACATATTTTATCACATAATTTTGTATCGAGTACACCTCGCCTGATCAGGGCTCGAACTCAAAACGTTAGTGGTGATAGGCACCGATGGCATAGGTAGTTATAAATCCAACTACCATACAATCACGACCACGACAACCCCCATTAAAAAAAGATCCCATGAGTTACAAAAAAAAAGATCACGAAATATAACATACTCACCTGTACAATTTCTTAAGAGATCTGGGTTAACCTTGAGCTGTCCAAAGTAATCTGGTAACCAGGTATGTAGAGAGGGAACATCACATATTACACCATCAGCAGTAATCTGTACATTCATACAGTTGATAAGAGCATCGTACATTCTGTCAATAGAATAACCTTGTGAGTATTTTTATAATGTATTGTAGTGACCTGGGGCCATAAAATAACAAAATATCATTGATATTTTCATACCAATAACATTTCTTGAACATTGTATTACTATTTTGTGCATACTGCCAAGATCATACTTATTAATATTTTCAAATAAGTTCATAAAATAACGTTCACAAATCTGTGCTAATCTAATCAAAATTTCCATCATGTGACCAGAAACTAAAATTGTCTTACCTACAACGGACATCTGGAGGTAGGTCGTCAATATTTACATCATAGAATGGCATCATACATTCTAGAACCTCAGGCTTGTCCATACCATGACCATATGTCCTGCAATTACTGGATGCAAATGGATCTGAATTTGAAGAAAATGAAACAAGTTACTCTTAAGTCATTTCAAACTTGTATCCCCTGCCTATAAAATTGTAAATTACAAAAAAGGGTGCACTCGACTCGCAGCCACAAGTGATAAAGTGGCACTAAACACCAAAAATCAAATCAAATCAACATATAAAACAATCTCCTTTAAAGTATCCCAGTCATGTGATTATTTTTTTATACATACATGTATGTGCATAATTTATTATATAAGGTGACATTGGTGAGAGGTACAATAGACAAGTTTTTTAAAGAACCACATCGATGATCATGGGTTCGAGTCTCGTTCAGGTTAAACCACAGACTACAAAATTAGTATTTGCTTCTTCTCAGTTACGCATGCAACATTAAGTAGTAAGATAATAGACTGGTTAGATTGAAAGCATGATGTTTATGTGAGCTAACATTATAAAAAAATATAACTAAGAATGTTGGTCTAGTACCAAGCGGCCAATATTTTATTGAATGGTTCTTATTCTCGTCATGATTTAGCTCACTTGGCTTTAAACAACAATCACTCACTCACTTACAATAAAATAAAAAGATGAAATCAAACTGTTTCTACAACATGATTACATCTATCAAGATATTAAACTCAATTTGAATCAGACAATTCAGTCTTGAACTTAATACTATACATGTACTTACCACTGCAAGAACTGATATTAAAGTCTTGTGGTATTTTATCAGCTATCACAGAAATACTGGACAAAGCTGACAGCATAGCAGATTTATCACATCTAGATCCAGGCATTGCAAAATTCATACAAGAATCTATTATTGTTTCAAATGCTCTATAAATAAAAAATATCCTTGATGGTAGG
>MJUT01026738.1:135418-149690 GCA_002080005.1 Gigantidas platifrons
AGTCTGAAAAATAAACAATCCTCAGTCATCACAAATACCATCAGTATAGTCTGAAAAATAAACAAACCTCAGTCATCACAAATACCATCAGTATAGTCTGAAAAATAAACAAACCCCAGTCATCACAAATACCATCAGTATAGTCTGAAACAAAACAATCTTGAGTCATTAAACAAAGTAACAAGTTTCTGTTTAAGTGTTGATCTGTAATTAGCAGTCCATATTGAGAAAAATGGATGTATTCAAAAGACAAATTTCTTTTAACAATTTTAATTTTGAAAGTACACAATATTCGCAAGCAATAATTGTAGGTTGCAATTCCATCCTGCATTGTTCCTCTGGTAAAAAAACACAGTAAATTTCATATGAATTGAACCTCTTTTAAGAGGTCACTTGTCTCAAAAGGCCACTTTGTCCCAAAGGTGACATCCCTATACAGATTTGACTGTACAACTTACCTGGACAATTCAGTATATATCCAAGTTCTGGCCTTTGTAAAGTTGGTATAAAGGTTGTCATTAACGACCTTAACGAATCTCCTTCACATCGCTGTCCATTTTCTGTCACTTTACTCTCAATACAATCTAGGTAATAATTGTACATCCTGGAAAAAAAAATGTTTGTTAATTTAAAACAACAAGAAAAGGATGTATAGTATATAGCGATCATTTAAAAAATCTCCTGAAACTCAAGACACTATGAAGTTTTTAATAACAAATATGAGTGAGAATGAGCCAGCCTTTAGATTTTAGAAAAGTGTAACTCTAATTTATAACTGATAAAAACTACACATGTGCAGAGAGCTAAAATATTATTATATATGTTTGTTTGTTTGTTTGGTGGTGTTTAATGCCACTTTCAACAATATTTCAGTTATATCGTGGTGGTCAGTTTTATTGGTGGAGGAAATCGGAGGACCCGGAGAAAACCACCGATCTGTCGCAAGTCACTGAAAAACTTCATCATATAATGTTGTACATCTCCTCCTGATCAAGATTCGAACTCACAACATCAGTGGTGATAGGCACTGATTGCATAGGTAGTTGTAAATCCAACTACAATACGACCACGGCCACGACGGCCCATATTATTATATAAGGGGAGATCTTATAAACATTACCTGACATCACAACAAAACAACAAATACCAAACATCATTATTCTGTTTAAAAACTGGCAAAACATCAATGCACAATTAGGCAGATGCTACATGTATAATTTGTTTAATATGATTTTGCAAGAAAGGTAAAAATATATTGTTATTTTTATTACCACCATTTATTGAGTTGAATTATTTGATAGAACCCCATAAAACAAATGATTCATTTTTTTCAGGTACCACCAGTATACAATGCCATTCACCCTATTAAATGTTAATATAGGATTAGGGGATAGGATTATTTTGTTTAAAGCCACTTTCAACAATATTTCAGTTATATTGGTGGAGGAAACCAGAGTATCTGGAGAAAACCACCAGCCTGCTGTAAGCCACTGACAAACTTTATTACACAATATTGTCTCGAGTACACCTTGCCATGAGTAGGATTCAAACTCACAACTTTATTGGTGATGGGCACTGTTTGTATAGGTAGTTTTAAATCCAACTACCAAACGATCATGTCCAAGACGGCTCCTCAATGTTTATAGGCCGTTGAAGACACAGGTTATTTGTCTACATATATGAGAGATGTAAATTCTTCAGTTTTAAAAGCTTGTCACATAAGGTGACACTAGTATCTCCATTATTTTTGTGCATACTAAGGTTAGCTGGTAAATATATTTAGTCTTAATTGGAAGTCATTGGAAATTCGTTTTCGGTGCAAAAAAGTGTAGAAGTTCTGCCCACCCACTCTTATATTAATATACAAATGAATAAATAATTGTTATTGCTAGATACATTATCTTATTGTTGATATTATTTTGTTGAATAGTTATTGTAGGGTTGTATGCAATATCAGATAAAGTAGACAGACAAATTTGATTTTTATTTTAATAAAGAGCTTTATTGCACATTGTCTGGAGAGCTGTTACTATAAACAGACTCTGAGTTTGATCTTATGAATTATTTCAGAGACGAAAGTGATCACTGATGATAAAGCAGGAAACCTTCTATACTGCTCCCTAAAACCTATATTTACTAGCTATTTTGACAAGAGTATGACACATTTCATTTCCAAATATTATGCCAAAAAAGAAGAAATCTGCTGATCAGAGGAAAACTGTCATCTCTGTAATTTATGTTCACAAATCAGAACATGATAATTGATACAGTCAAACCTGTCTTATGTCACCTTCCAAAGGAACAGTGAAATATAGTCACATAAGACAGGTGGTCTCTTAATACAGGATTAATTGATATGAAATGCACTGTAAAGGGAAACAAAAATGAAAGTCAGATAATATAAGTTATTGCTTAATAGAAGTGGTCACTAAAGCAGGTTTGACTAACTTAATAGAGGTGGTCACTACAGCAGGTTTGACTGTAACTTAATAGAGGTGGTCACTAAAGCAGGTTTGACTGTAACTTAATAGAGGTGGTCACTAAAGCAGGTTTGACTGTAACTTAATAGAGGTGGTCACTAAAGCAGGTTTGACTGTAACTTAATAGAGGTGGTCACTAAAGCAGGTTTGACTGTAACTTAATAGAGGTGGTCACTAAAGCAGGTTTGACTAACTTAATAGAAGTGGTCACTACAGCAGATTTGACTAACTTAATAGAGGTGGTCACTAAAGCAGGTTTGACTGTAACTTAATAGAGGTGGTCACTAAAGTAGGTTTGACTAACTTAATAGAAGTGGTCACTAAAGCAGGTTTGACTGTAACTTAATAGAGGTGGTCACTAAAGCAGGTTTGACTGTAACTTAATAGAGGTGGTCACTAAAGCAGCTTTGACTGTACTTTTTTTTAAACATTACATTTCCAATAATGACCGGTATTTGTTTATTACCTACCCACAATTTTCAGCATTGGATGGACTGACTATATAAAGCAAATAAACATAGCAGGATGCCATCTCTGCAGATATCTTACTCATGTCTGTACAAACATCTTCCAGATCTAAAATCAATACAGAACCAAAACATCTGAATGAAAATCTCAGAAATTTTCAGTATATAAACATTTACAAAGAATGGACAACAGTATTCAGATACTTTCAATTTTCCTTGCATAATTCATATAAACAATTAATTTATTTGTCTGTACTTTTCCATATTATCTGGTTACATTGGATCATGATAAGACATGTGAAATCATTATTAATCGTGGGGCTCTAATTTTCTAGGATTTCGTGATTCACTTAAATCACTGGAAATTAGTCAGGTGCCATAATAACAATATTTACCTGTCAGTGTAATTACATGTATATCATTAGGATCAACCGCCTGTAAGAGATTGTCAGGTGATGGATCCTTCTGTTGCTCTTGTAATATAATTTGTCGGGTACCAGATTTGACATCATCTAAAGGTTTACCTTCCGTTAGTTTTAGTTCACATACTGCCATTACACTACCTGGTCTAAAAATAGTCAAAATAATTCATATTACCAACCGACTCTTTCTCTAAATTATTATTTTTTAAATGGAGAGAAAAAAATGAAACAACCAGAGGCTCTCAAGAGTATGTAATCACTCACCTGGTTTTTAATGTAACTTTTAAATCTTATAGAAAAAGTCAGAGCATATATATTAAACAGATTAAAATTAAAATTTCACCCGATTCCTGCCTATTCTTGCCATTCAAAGGCATTTACATTTTTCACAATGGTAGCTACCTTGGTTGGAGGGGGCTGGCGTGTCATCCATAATTTTGAAAATAAACAAACCAAAGATTAACTCGACATAATTTGATTTATTTTGACGACGAAGATTTCAATGGGATTTTATCATAAAAATAAGCCTAATTTCCATAACCAGTATATATAAAATTGGCTGTCCAACAAATATTTTCACTCGTCATTGTCATTCATCTGTGAATACTACTGTAGTGTTCTTTTATCTAAGAGTCTAAGTTGGATAGTCTCTCATGTTCATTTGCATCCATATCTTTTCTTACTAACCTTATTATTATAAACAAATGATTTAGTCCATTTAGTGTTAAGAATAGACATGTTTCAATAAACATATGCACTGATGAACATTTACAAACTAGATATGTTTCAATAAATATATGCACTGATGAACACTTTACAAACAAGATATGTTTCAATGAGCATATCCACTGATGAACACTTTACAAACTAGATATTTTTCAATGAATATATGAACTGATGAACACTTTACAAACTAGATATGTTTCAATGATATATGTACTGATGAACACTTTACAAACTAGATATGTTTCAATGAATATATGCACTGATGAACACTTTACAAACTAGACATATTTCAATGACCATATGCACTGATGAACACTTTACAAACGAGACATATTTCAATGACCATATGCTCTGATGAACACTTTACAAACCTAAAATCTATAACCTTTATGTACTCAACAATGTCTTTGAAGGGACTGTTTGAAAGCATTTGGTTAAGCTACAAAAAAAAAATCAAAAGTAAATAATATGCAATAAAAACGCAGATATTAAATTTAGTGAGCAAGACGCATTTCTGGAATAAACTTCATCAGGTACGCTCAAAATCAAAAGATTGGAAAGCCAAATAATTTAGTTTTGGGAGTAATAAAACCAAAGGGCCTAAACAGGATAGCCAAAATAAGATATGATTGGATAATTGGCAATGTATAAATTTCTCTGTCATTTCATGTGATTTTCACATCTGTACCAAAAAATGTTATCAGTACCTATTTTTCTGTGAATATGTTACATAAGATATCTTCAGTTCAAGAAAAAAATAATAACTTCCTTATACACAAACACTCTCTCAAGTAATAACAAAGTTTTATCTTATTCAATATTTATCTACAATAGGGTTAGGGCTATGGTGTTTAATGCCACTTTCAACAATAATTCAGTTATATCGTGACAGTCAGTTTTATTGGTGGAGTTATCTACAATACGATACAGCACACATTAAAAAAAGAAGAAAAAAAAGACACAAAATATACAACCAACTAACACATTTGTATTCTACATAAAAAGAGGGGGGAGTGTAGTGGTCTCAATCATATGGTAGTTGGATGTACATAATCTACCTATTCATATAAAAAAAAGTAAGAAAATATCGAAATCTGGGTAAAAAATGACATTACCCTATCTACCATGTTTGTGTCATTCATATCATGTATGATTCTGAGGTGGATAAATACTTGAATATAGCTAACTCAAATCTATAAATATTAGACGTTTGTTGGTTATCAATTTTTGTTATCTGACAATCCACTAACACTACATCCTGTATCTAGTCATGTCTGATATATCATTTCAAACAACCAATCAGTGATGAGCTTACAAAATCTTTAGGTATTGAATAACGTAGCAGATATACAAATTAGTAGAGAGCTTTCGAATATATAAAAAAGGTTGCCTGAAATGACCCAATATAGGAAGTTGCAAGATGTAAGTGGATTTTTTTTTTAAAAATCCCACAAAGATTTAATTTTAATTATATTGTTATTATGCATACCTGATTTTTAAGATTAGTTTGTAATGTAACATATTCTGTGCTGTTTTTATATCTATAAGCCTCAGTCCAGGTGATATTTATTCTGAAAGTTATTTGGAATCTTTTTGTAGTCATATCTGTAAAAGAAGATAAAATATAAAAAGATGCTTCATCATAACAATATTTATTAACTTTCACATGTTTAAGAAAACAATCCACATGAAAAAATGCTATAAATAGAAATCTGAATGTCCCCCCAACATCTTGTGTTTTGTCAAGATGGATTAATAGATTAATACAGTTGTATTTCTAGTCTATTATCTGACACAAACTTTGTGTTAAAGACGTAACATTTTAAGTATGAACAAGAAATGTGTGCATCACAAAATACGCCCGTCCAAATATAAATTATCAAACAGTATAATGGTAATGACCCCAAAATAAATAGGGTTCTTCCCCTTCCACAGGGGAATCATGTGGCCAAGTTTGGTAAGGATCCAATATACAGAACTAAAGTTATCATGCGGAAACGATCCTGTTATCAAAAATTCTATTCATAGTAACGGTGACCTTGACCTTTGATCTAATGACCCCACAATAAATAGGGTTCTTCCCCTTCCCCAGGGAAATCATGTGGCCAAGTTTGGTAAAGATCCAATATACAGAACTAAAGTTATCGTGCGGAAACGACCCTGTTGTCAAAAATTCTATTTACAGTAACGGTGACCTTGACCTTTGACATAATGACCCCAAAATAAATAGGGTTCTTCCCCTTCCACAGGGGAATCATGTGGCCAAGTTTGGTAAAGATCCAATATACAGAACTAAAGTTATTGTGCGGAAACCTGTGTGGACGCCCGCCGCCCGCCATACCCAATCACATAATACGGCCCGTCTCAAGACGGGCGTATAAAAATTAGAAATCTAATTTTATGTGTTTGATGTTGTGTTTATATATTCACGTAAGAGTCCTCATCCATGTCATTGTGCTTATGTTTACCATTATCAGTTGTTGTTCATCAGTAACTCCCAACCCACTTTACTATAAATAATGACATTTTAATGCGCATGTATCCCGATCAGGCTGATCGGATGTTTCTGGTCTAAGGGTATGAAACAAATACTTTGCTTGCATGAAATTTAACAATTCTTAAATGTAAAAACTAAACATGGTAATTTTGTACATAGTTTATCATTTTCTATTTTATGAATTATTTGCTTACGGTTAAACCTATATACAAAGAGAAGTCATGAAAGCTGACAGGTGCACCCCCTTTTTTAAACAAAGATTCAAATTACATGTATTATTTCCACAATGTGATAAATTAAATAAAAGTGTGATTAATTGACAGTAAAATATCAAAACTAGGTGCCATTGTTCATTTACAGTAATATATTAAAAAGATGTGCCCTTTATCAATGGTGACTTACTTTGAGAGTTTACCACAGGCTTAAATCCACATGACATATTCCCAATAAACTTATTATTGTTTAAACTACTTTTTCTTATAGTAAACACACCTCCAATAAGAGTTGGTTCCACGATATCAAGTCAAGATTTGCTGGAAAAAAAGTAATACTTCTTTCGTATCCCCATACTTACTAGAAACAGGATCCATACAGACGTGACCACACCCATTAAAGCAACACTTCTGGCCCCCTGTACAAGAACTATTGGAGGTACAGTTCTCTACACAAACACCAACAGTAGTAACTGTGGGACATGATCCTGACCCCTCTATTCCAGAATAACCTATAAATAAAAAAAATATCATCATACTTCTGATCCCCTGTAAAAAAAATTGTAATATCTGAAGTACAACTCTTCACAGATATTAACAGTAGGACATGATCCTGGTCTCTCTATTCCAGAATAACCTATATATAGCAGTATTACTTGTACTACCTTGAATTTCTAGTAAACTGCAAATTTTAACATACACAACAATTTCTAAACAACATACAAATTTAAACCAACAGTTGAGTGAGTGATTGTTGTTTAATGCCAAGTGAGAATTTTTTCAACTACATGTATATCATGGTGAGAGCAAATACTTTTTGGTGAGTTTATAATAATGCCTGCTTTATACTAGACCAACATGCTAAGTTAGTTTTTTATAGTGCTAGTTCACTGAAACAAAGAGTCCATGGGTAGACATGTTGCTCCAATCAGAAATATTATCCTAACTCCTGGCTAACCAGTCTTTGGTTTTGGTTTTCTGTTTGGTTTGACCTAATCTAAGATTGAAGCCAAAGTGAGAATGCTAACTACTACATGACCAAAGCTGTATAAAGGTTTGGTTTAGTTTATGGTGCATAACGCTCGTTACAACAATATTTCAGCTATATCGTGGTGGTCAGTTTTTATTGCTGGCAGAAAGAGGAGTACCCAGAGAAAACCACTGACTGTTGCTGTATTAAGTATTAGTATTATAGCTTATTGATGTTTATAGTTACTATTAGCTGTTTTCAGCAACATCATGACTACTTAATGAGAGAAGAAATTCTAGCTGCCTTGTAACCTTTACACTTGACATGGGCATCAGGGTGAGAACCCATGTCAGTCAGTTGTTGGGCTTGTGGCCAGGAGGCAACAACCTTAACCACTTGCCTATCTAAGCCCCTCATGCAGTTCATATCAAATCAAATAAAAAAAACTATTATCTTACAACTACTTTACAATTTGTGACAAATATGCAATATTCTTTGATTTGACAATATTTTATTCTTAATTTTATACATCTAGGGGTCATCGTGGTCGCAATTGTATGGTATTTAGATTTACAACTAACTGTGCAATCAGTGCTCATCACCATTTACATACAACATGAGTTCGAATCCCGGTGAAACGAGGTGTACTCGATACAACATTTTGTGATAAACTTTATCAATAACTTGCAGCAGGTTGGTGGTTTTCTCCGGGTACTCTGGTTTCATCTACCAATAAAACTGACCTCCACGATATAACTGAACTATTGTTAAAAGTGGCATTAAACACCATAACCTCCTACTAATACATCTATATTTAAAGGGAATTTCTTGAACTAGTCAAATAATAAATGCTGCTGGTGTGATTTGGAGGTCAATTCTGTTTTATATTTACTTGTTAAAATATTGGTTACTGTAATGCAGAGCGCTACAAATGTCCCCCAAACAAACAATGCACAAGATATGATATGATCTGAAGGATCATAATATGGCTCCCAAACCATGGATATCAATTCCCAACATCAAAATCTACTTGGAAACCAAATTTTGACCAAATCGGAGGATTTATGTATTTTGGTGGCCATTTTGGATTAAAAATGGCCACCATAGCAAACCAACGATGGATACCAATTCGCAACATCATAATCTACTTGGAAACCAAATTTCGCCCAAATCAGAGGATTTTTGTATTTTGGTGGCCATTTTGGATTCAAAATGGCCGTCATAGCAAACAACAATGATGAATATCAATTCGCAACATCATAATCTACTTGGAAACCAAATTTCGTCCAAATCGGAGGATTTTTGTATTTGGCAGCCGTTTTGTACTTTGGCAACGGCCGCCATTTTGAATTTGTTCAACCCCCCAAAAGCTGTCACACACTACGGTGGACATTCCTACAAAGTTTCATGAAGTTTGATGAAAGGAATCCAAATTTTTTTTAAATCCCACCTTTTTTGTTTCCATGGCAACTGCAGCAAAGTTTGTTCAACCGATTTTTTGGCTTATCTCGTTCCACTAGATGTGGATGTTGTTCCTATGAAGTTTCATCAATTTCTGTTTGGCAAGTAACCTGCTATGATCATTTCTGTGTTTTAATTTTTTTTTAGCATTTTGGCCGTTTCCATGGTAACGGCAGCCATTTTGAAAATTCCGAAAGTAGTCTGCACATCTACTCATAGTGCTTAACATTCCTGTAAAGTTTCATTGATTTCCGTTCAGTAGTCGCCGAGAAATGTGTCGGACAAACTTTTGGCGGAAGAAAGAAAGAAAGAGGAAGAAGAATAATAATAAGAAACGGAGCAAACACAATATGTCTCCCAAACTTCGTTTGGGGGACATAATTATCATCAACATTGGTTTTTCCCCGATTTTCATACTATAAAAAATAATTATATACACTGTAAAATGACAGACTGTTTTTATATTCGTACATATAATTAGCCCTGATAAATCTTACCACAAGATGTAGGATCAAAATCAGCTGGTAATCTGTCTGTAATTTGTGAAGATTTCAACAAAGTAGATCCAATCTGGTCCCCTGTACAACGGGATCCTGGCATTGATGGAAGCATACAAGTGGTGACAGTTTCCTGTATTACCCTGGAAACAGAACAAATATTTGTAATTATCTCCCTTGGAAACAGTTGTACTTTACACATAAAAGTGTAATACAAGACAAATATTCACATGTAAAAATCATGTGATATTTAAATTACATAAGTCCCTCCATTGTAGAGGCTGTCGTTGTCGTGATCGTATGGTAGTTGGATTTACAACTACCTGTGCAATCAGTATCTATCACCACTAATGTGAGTTTGAATCTCACTCAGGTGATACAATTTTATGTGATAAAGTTTGTCAGTGACTTGCGGAAGGTAAATGGTTTTCTACAAGTACTCCGGTTTCCTCCATCAATAAAACTGACCGCCACGATATACCGGTAACTGAAATATTGCTGAAAGTGGCATTAAACACCATAAACCTAAACCTAATCCCTGTATATATTGAAATTTAACTGAAGACTGACATTGATAGGGGTAAAAAATACATATAATGCTCGACTATGGTAAGTTATCAATAAATCATGTTGACTATTATTTAGTTCTATTTTGATAGAGTAAATCAACAAGCATATGAAATCAATCTGGAAATGACTGGAGTGTACAAACAAAGTCAATTAGTTGTGCTAAAACTTCTAACAATTCACATTAGGATGTCATCACTTTGTGTGCACATCTTAGATTGTAGGAAATGTTACAATATATAAACGTTTACCTATTAATACCAGAAATTACGTTAGGGGGTTAGGATTATGGTGTTTAATGCCACTTTCAACAATATGTCAGTTATATTGTGGCAGTCAGTGTTATTGGTGGAGGAAGAATCCTGAGATAACCTGTCACAAGTCACTGACAAACTTTATCACATAATGTTGTGTTCAGTGCACCCTGCCATGAGAGGGATTCACTCTCACAACTTTAGTGGTGATAAGCACTGAGTGCATAGGTAGTTGTTAATCCAACTACCATACAATCACGGCCACAACGGCCCCTAGAGATAATGAGATTAGATTGTACTTGAAGAAACAGGTAGAAATGCGAGTCTTTGGCAGCGAGTGCAAATTAATTTGATATTTAACGACAATGTCTGCATATTCTGTTTATCCTGCAATATCAAAAAGTCAAAAACAACTGCCAAATTGTCTGAAAGTAGATGTAACAAGTGTCGTTCTAATCGTTTTCCTTTGCGTCATCTGTGACGTCAGCACTTATACTGTTACCATTTCATTCTGTCGCTCTACATGAATCAGGTACCAGAAATGCTTTATTAGGACCATGACTAAATAGCACTCAAATTTATTTGACCCCCTTTATTAGTACTTAAAATCAAACCAATTGCAGGATAGTGGAAATTATCCTGATTTTCTTTTTTCCGATAAATCGATTATGTACCTTTACTATCAATTATTAGAATCAATTATCTTAAATTGTCAACTTGTAATCATGATTTATCATCAGCCTAAAACTAATATATTATAACAACTTACTGACAAGGTCTGGTGGCTATATAATCCAGAGTATAGTTACAGGCCGTCATAAATATGTGTTGTATGATAGATTCATCTTTACATACACCATCCACATAACCTGTAACGATTGTAAAATCATATCTACATATATCCAGTAATAAATTAAAAAAAAGCAGAGGCTACAAGGAACCTTTAATCGCTCACTTTGATTTTCAATATGACATCTAAATTTTACAGAAAAGGTTGGAACATATGTGAATCAAGTTAATATTCAAATTTTTAGCTGATTGCAGCTTAAAAGTAACATATTTTTGCCACTAAAATAAATTTCTTTTTTTATTAATGACAGACAGCCATCTTGGAAGGAGGTTGCACTACAGGACACAAATTTTAAAGAGAACAATCCCAGAATTATCCCAGTAAATTTTGGTTAAGCTTAACCAGATGATTTCAAAGAATAAAATTTTAAATGTATTTAAGCGTAATTTGCATGTTCACTAAACATTGGCATTAATAAAAAACCATTTCTTATTATTTTAAATTAGAGTGTTATTCCTACCTGGGCAATTCTTCAATCCTTCTAAAGCAGGATTTCGCATATTTGCAAGAGCAATTGGCATCCATTTTCTAAGAGAATCTTCTCTACACGTCTTGCCAACATCAGATACAGTATTGATTACACAGTCAATAAAATAATTATACAATCTGAAATAATAAAAATATTCACCATCATAAAGTTGTTACACACATACTGAACTTTCTTAAAATCTGTAAAACGCCTGATTTCTAATGTTGACTTCAGTTGACATTAACATAGGGTTATGGTGTTTATCGCCACTTTCAACAATATTTCAGCTATATCGTGGCGGTCAATTTTATTGATGGAGGAAACTTTATCACATAATGTTGTATCGAGTACACCTAGCCTGAGCAGGATTCGAACTCACAATGTTAGTGGTGATAGGCACTGATTGCAAAGGTAGTCATAAATCCAACTACTACACAACAGCCTCTTTAAATTAAAATAAAAGATAAAAACATTAAAATAAGAAAACTGACTTTGCACAACAGAACAAGAGCTTTTCAAGAACATGTATTCGCTCACTTGGTTTTCAAATTGAATTTTAAAATCTTACAGAAAAAACATATCTTTGAGTATGTGTTTTGTTCATAACATCGTCCAATCAGAACATGGAATATACTCTATACAATGTTCTCATGGTAAATATATGTTGATATCAAGTTTTATCTTTTTTGTGCATTAATATTTAAACAATTATACCATACTTGCCAAGTGACACAATTTTCACCAGGTTACATATCCTTTTTTAACCTTTATCCTGTTAAATTTGTACTACACAGAGGGTCACAATTATCACACACACACATGCATCATCAATATCTATGACAGAATCGCTAATATCAGTGAATATCATATAAAGACTACACAAAACTGAAATTGCACATCCAAATGAGAATCACCAATATCAGTGATTTTCAATTATCACACGCACACACATCATCATTATCTAAGACAGAATCGCTAATATCAGTGAATATCATATAAGGTCAAAGTCTAAATCATTATCTAAGACAGAATCACTAATATCAGTGAATATCATATAAAATCAAAGTCTAAATCATTATCTAAGACAGAATCACTAATATCAGTGAATATCATATAAAATCAGTCTAAATCATTATCTAAGACAGAATCACTAATATCAGTGAATATCATATAAAGTCAAAGTCTAAATCATTATCTATGACAGAATCACTAATATCAGTGAATATCATATAAAGTCAAAGTCTAAATCATTACCTATGACAGAATCACTAATATCAGTGATTATTATACTTCGTGTAAGTTTCTGTAGTGATAATTGGTACTGTAATATTTTGGCATATTACCTGGACAATTAGACACTCAGTATAATAATGATATTAATGTGGTCTTGTCCAGGTAATATGCCAAAATATTACCTTCGGGTTGGATAATATGTCTCTCAGACCTGGGTAATATTTTGGCATATTACCTGGACAAGACCACATTATTATATAAATATCATATAAAGACTAAACAAAGCTGAAATTGCACATTTAAATGAGAATCACCAATACCAGTGATTTTCAGGAAATAGAAATAATACAAGAGGTAGACTAAATAAAACTGGAAATATGTAGTCACACCTGCTTTAGAGGCCACCTCTATTAAGCAACAAGTTGCATTATGTGACCTTGATTTTAATTTCCATACCCAGTACATTTCATATTAATTTAACCTGTATTTAGCAACCACCTGTCTTATGTGACCATATTTCAATGTTCCATTGGCAGGTCTGACTGTATCTATACATACCCACAATTATCTAAATCTGAATCACTCATATCAGTGAATCTTATAATGTAAACCGAACAAGTCATGAATTCTGTGGTTATTCTATTGTAATCTGAGCAGTCATCATCATCATCATCATCAGTATCAGTTTCTGTACCTGTACATATAAAAAAACAAGAATACATTATCTAATTGTACAATAGCCTCCTTTCATGTCTTTATCATTGTTTTTCCGTGTGCTTGTGTTATATCTTAGGAAGTCTGAAATATCTACCATAAGATTTTCAAATTGCACAAAGCTCGATTATAAATCAAATAAGTTCTCTGTATAAAGTGTTATTTAAATTTTTTTATACTAAGGTAAGGGTCTCAAATCCCCATGGGGAAATTTGGTTAAAGCAAATCTAGCAGTGTATGGATGGATGGATGGTTGGACTTCCACGGTTTAACAAAATACAAAAAAAATGTATGTCCCATCTTCAACAGTGTGGATGGATGACTTGACTACCACGGTATAACAAAATACATCCCATCTTCAACAGTGTGGATGGATGGATGACTTGACTACCACGGTATAACAAAATACATCCCATCTTCAACAGTGTGGATGGATGGATGACTTGACTACCA
>MJUT01026738.1:200551-212261 GCA_002080005.1 Gigantidas platifrons
AGTAAAGAAATTCCATACGTCAGCATGGAAAGTAAGAAATTCCATACGTCAGCATGGAAAGTAAGAAATTCCATACGTCAGCATGGAAAGTAAGAAATTCCATATGTCAGCATGGAAAGTGAAGAAATTCCATACGTCAGCATGGAAAGTGAAGAAATTCCATACGTCAGCATGGAAAGTGAAGAAATTCCATACGTCAGCATGAACAGCAACAAGTTATGTTTTAAGAAATTCCGTACCTCAGTATGGACACAAAAAAGGCATGTTAAGAAATTCCATACGTCAGCATGGACACAAAATAAGGCATGTTAAAGAAATTCCATACGTCAAGTATGGACACAAAATAAGGCATGTTAAAGAAATTCCATACGTCAGTATGGACACAAAAGGCATGTTAAAGAAATTCCATATGTCAGCATGGACACAAAATAAGGCATGTTAAAGAAATTCCATACGTCAGTATGGACAGAAAATAAGGTATGTTAAGGAAATTCCATATGTCAGCATGGAAAGCAAATATTACATACTATTTCATATAACAAAACTACATACATCAGCATGGATAAAATGATCTGAATGTGTCGAAAATGTTCATATGTTGCAAAGTACATAAAAACTGAGCTACAATACTATAAACTTCAACGGACTAAACTAATTTAAAGACATATATAAATATATTGGTATTATTAATAAAGCATAACAATCTACAGTAAGTAACATTTAATCAATTTATTAATCCCCAGAGGCACTGACAACAAAGGTGTGTAGGTGGGGATGGCTGCGGTTAGAAATAAAATTGAAAATTCGTAATTGAAAAATGTAAACACCATGCACTGATAAGACGTCAACAGAAAATATTGAAGTGAGGCTGGATGTTATCTAATGGTCATAAGACAAGGGGCGCCCGCAGGTTAGATGGGGGTCACACAGGGGTTTGATATAATTTCTATAAACTACAATTATGTTATAATTTTCATCAAATAATTTGAATACATATTCTTGATCCAATATAAAATTTTATATTTACAAATTACTTTAAACACTAGAACTAGATGTGATGTTAATTTTATACAATTTTGTTTTGTTTATCTAGTTTATACTGTAGATAACCCTTACCGATACATCTTTCCACCACATCAGGTTGACCTAAAGGAGTTCCTGTGGCCTTTGTCATAATACCATCCAAACCGTTTGTATACCAGATCCAATCTTTTTCAAACTGCATTTTATCACACCAACCTATTCCTATCTGCTCATAAAATCTAAATCCACATTCTAAATTTTCTTCATATAATCTAAAGAGAATTAAAAATAGAATACAGTATTAAAATCACATCCAATAAAAACTAATAATAGAATACAATATTCTAATCCTATCAAATGATAATTAAGGTACAGTTTGGGTTTAATGAAGTTTTTTGTTTCTGATTTAAAAAAATATTTACAAATTTTCCCATAAGGTCCAATGTTAAAACTTTGTCCTGCAGTTAAAAAACATTTGGGTACATATGTTGTACTTGAACTTAAAAATCGTCCAATCAGAGAACTGTATATATATATTGGTTTCAGCATTCCGATTGGTTGCAAGTACAAGTCTAAAAGTTTACTGACCGTAGGACTTAGTTCATAAGACTGTGGCAAATTACAATATTCATTTATTTTGACTTCCAAATTGTTAAATTATTAATGAATGAGAAATCATATAAAGATGGAACATAAACTTGACAATATGATTAAATCATTATACTGTCTAAATGGACAATAAATAAAAGACCCACACAAACTTGCATCATAAATTCTTAAAATTATTTTCCTTTATTTACATTTTTGGTTCAATCAGTTTTATGGTTTCAGAGAAGATATTGTAACATTTCTCCAATTGGAGCATTTTCAACATTTACCTGCAGGGGAATTCTTTAATATCTGAATCAACATAAATAAACCATACTGACAACCATTTTGGATTTCTGATTGGTATAAAATTTCTAACAGGTCCATTCAAGGAACATTACTGCCAAGCTTTCTTTTAAACCATTCAAATGTTTTAGAGAAAAAAAACCCCTTTTATTCAGTGAAACTATGTGAAACTTTGTTATGAAGTGGTGGACATCTTGGATTTTCTGATTGGCACAATTAATGTAGATTTTATTGAGGGACATCTAATGCACATCCTAGCAAAGCCTCTTGTCAAGATATTTCTACAGAAGTATTCAAGCATATGGATGTCACTAATACCCAATGAAAACCATCAAAAACAAAACTCTTGAGTGCAACAAAAATTAATCACTTACAGACAGTCTAAGCCAGTGCTATTCAACAATGGGTTCATTCTTATTGTTAGGAGAGTTGAATAGCAATCAAAAAATAGAGCATAATGAGTTGGATCATACAGCATTGTAGAGCATTTGTCTTGTTTACGATCATATTCTGAAACGACAGGAAAACAAATTTAAAAATGCAACAACAAATTTTCTTCAAGTACAGTAGAATTTCATTATCTTTAGCCACGATATAACTGAGATATTGTTGAAAGTGCTATTAAAAACCAAAACCCAAACTTTCCAATATTTGATTAATTTGAAAATAAAAAAAACAATAAGAAATAATAATTTTCTGCAAGATCTTATAAATATTCATTGAAATGCAAATTGATAGATTGGTTTTGGTTATTGGTTTCAAAAATATCTTTGTTGAATGACATGCAAACTGATTAGAATAAACATGCATATTTTTTGTAATGACCTGTATTCACTGATTGTTTTTCTTAAATGCACAAAAGGACACCTTTTCACCTTCTCACTGCAAAATGAGTGGCTTTATAAAAGGGGGACTACTCTAACTATACAATTGTAACTTACCAAAACATACTGAGGCATTGACATCCACTGGTCTTACTAAATATAACTCTTCATCATACTTCTCTAGAACATCAGTTATATCCTGGTAACTACAGTTTCCTAACATAGCATTATCCTTAGTATAACCATAGACACAAGAGGAGGAAAACCAATAAATTCTACAAAAAATCAAGAACATAAATTAGTGGGTTATTGTAGTGTAATGGTACATAAACATTTTCCTACATCAATTGACAATTTTACTGTTGCAAGTTTTGTTCTGCTGGTGATGCAGTAACAATTCCTTTGCCAAAATGCCTGAATCAAAAAAGAGGATGAGGTTGCCATGATTGTATGGCTGTTTGATTTTCATCAACCAGTGCAATAAGTGTCAATTAATACTAAAGCAGTAAGTTTATTTTCATGCTGGGACAAGGTGTGGTCAATACAATGTTGTGATAAAGCTCTGTCAGTGATCTTTAGAAGATTGGTGATTTTCTATGGGTACTCTGTTTCTTCCAGAAATACAAAATAGACAGCCATGAAATAACTGAAATATTGTTGAAAGTGGTGTAACCATCCAATATCCTTACCCTAACATCTCCTTCCCCATTCTGTAATTTCCTTAAAAAATTACCTGCAACTCTCAAGTGGCATATTTCCCTGCATGAAGTTTTCCAGACCATCATAATAGCAATTATAATTCAATATGTATCTCAGAACATGAGGATTTTTACAAGGTATCAATGGTGCTGTCGTCGGTACAATAGTTGGAAATACAATATTATCTTCAGAAACTGCAAAAAAAAGAGAAATAGAATAAAAAAAAAAGTCAAAGTATAAAAAAATGAAATGCAGTGAAACCTATGTAATCTGAACATCTTTAGACAAATTGTTTTTTTATATTTGGAACAGACAAATATTTGCATTTGACAGGTTAAATTTCCAAATTATAGAGATATTGGTACACAATTTGAATCTTGGATTGCACTGTGGTCTGTTTATACAGGTTTCAATATATTTGGGCTGTAACATGAAAACAGGGAAAACAATTTTTTTTCCTACCCAATAAATGCAGGTTTTACAATAATTTTTCACCAAACATGATACACTTCAATCTCGTTATCTCAAAAGTCGAAGGGACGTAAAATGCCACTTCAAATAAATAACTACAAATTCAAGAAATCAAAGAAACCCATAGTTTATTACTACATTTACTACAAAGGGGCCATATTTTTTCCATATCGATTTGTCCATGAAAAACTTTTTATTGGAGTTCAAAATAACAAGGTTTGATTGCATTTATATTTATTTTCTATTTCTAGAAAAATGAGGTTAACAACGCTATTGATTTTTTTTGACAGATATTTTATTATTGGGTTATTAGTAGTGATTATTACTTTCAGCAATTTCTCAACCTTATCACAAGACTACCAGCCTGGGCAGTTGAATTGATAGGTTAACCTTGGGTTGGCATCTGGAAATCATAACACTTAGAGGCATGAAATCAATTCGGAAGATTAAGTCTAATGGTCAGAAGTCAACGATCATTACCATTCGCCCAACCGTACACCCCAGCACAATTTTAATAGTATGTCAAGTGTTTACAAAGATAAGAAACAAACCAACCATAACAAGTAGTAGAATCAAATCCTGTTACGTTTTTCCCGATGATGCCCCACAAATCTCTGTTTAATGTCCTCACTACTTCCTCTGCTGAACATTTCATGCTATTAAACATAATACAGCCAACCATGTCCAGAAATACGCTACAAAAAAAATAAAATACACGATAAAATTGATGAATTGGCATTAAACAACAATCACTCACTCACTCACTCACTCACACTGACTGATATTTTTCAGTATCAGAGTGAGTTCATTGATACTGACAATATCATGCCATGAGATCTAAGAAAAAATGTCATATTTAATGATAATTGCTTATAACAATGCTAAAGTCAGTCATATTTTCCTCATACATATCTGTACAGTAGTTTCAAGTTCTGAAGCAATTCCAAATAGAATTTGTTTAAAAGTCACCTTTGATGAGAGTAAAATCTATAAATAGTTTGCTGACTACATATGGAATAGCCTCTAGTGAAATAACCATCAGAGAGAACAACTACTGTGAAATCTTTATTAATCATGGGGTACTAATTTCCACTGATTTCGTGGTCCACTTAAAACCACGAAATTAAAATTCAACGAAATACAATTTTCCCATTGATAGTGGCCTATAATGTTTAAAATCACGAATTCAACAACGCTGCGATCAATACATTTTGTAGAAACCACGAAAATTGGTACCAACAAATAAAAGTACATTCACAGTATTGTATTGTATTTATACCTGCATTGTTTACTGTTCTGTACTAAAGTCAGCTGATTTCTAGCAGCGTCACAATGCATTGTAGCAAACTGTTTTATATATTCTACACTGTTACAGTCTGGTGCTGAAATACAACAAAGATCACATAATTAGTCTTGTAAATTATTTTACACTAAGAACAGCAAAGAAGAATTTCAAATCATATTTGTTTACAAATAGTCACTCAATTACCTCCCTTTATTAAAAAATATATTTATCTCCCCTGATCAGTTTATACAGGACAATCCTTGAGTGTTCAGATACTTGCAGGTGTACTATTTTACATGTTTTAGAAGAAAACCAATAACATTTCTATTACAAAACGTAGGCCGCAAGTGACTTAAATACCTACAGTCTAGAATCCAAAAACATAAATTTTGACTGCTGGAAAACAATGCCAATTGTTCAATGTCATTTCAATGATTGATTGATAGGTATTTAATGTCAACTGTTTAGCTATATTGTGGAGTGAACAAATTTTATATATTAAATTTGTCATCTACAAGACCCTTAGAGTATCAATCCACAAAATGTATTCAAAACATCAAGGAAGTAAGAATCATTTTCACTCTTGTGCGACTTCCATTTTCAAGTAATATCATCGGTCGGTATATTTAATATGTTACCTGCATATATTTATATTATAGAAAAGGCCCCTTTTACTCTAAAAATTGATGAAATATTTATCGTCATGAATGTTTATTGCTATAATAGTTAAGAATGCTAGAAAAAGAAGACATACCTATGGTGGGGGTAGGACTTGTCGTAGTTGTTACATCATCTGAAAATGAAAAACAAATGACGTCAAGGTCAAATCGAAACTAAATTGATCAATATTATTTATATTAAATAATAAATCATTTCCATTACCTCATTATTACAGAGGGCTAGTTGTGGCCATGACAGGGTGAGAGCTGGATTTACATTTACCCATTCAATCAGTGTTAATGATCACAAAAACTAGTGAATTTGAATCTCATCCATGATGAGGTGTACTTGATATAAACCATTGACAAGGTGTACTTGATATAAACTAATGACAAGGTGTACTTGATATAAACTAATGACAAGGTGTACTTGATATAAACTAATGACAATGTGTACTTGATATAAACTAATGACAGTGTGTACTTGATATAAACTAATGACAAGGTGTACTTGATATAAACTAATGACAGTGTGTACTTGATATAAACTAATGACAGTGTGTACTTGATACAAACTAATGACAGTGTGTACTTGATATAAACTAATGACAAGGTGTACTTGATATAAACTAATGACAAGGTGTACTTGATATAAACTAATAACAATGTGTACTGGATACAAACTAATGACAATGTGTACTTGATATAAACTAATGACAAGGTGTACTTGATATAAACTAATGACAAGGTGTACTTGATATAAACTAATGACAAGGTGTACTTGATATAAACTAATGACAAGGTGTACTTGATATAAACTAATGACAAGGTGTACTTGATATAAACTAAAGACAAGGTGTACTTGATACAAACTTATGACAAGGTGTACTTGATACAAACTTATGACAAGGTGTACTTGATACAAACTTATGACAATGTGTACTGGATACAAACTAATGACAAGGTGCACTTGATATAAACTTATGACAATGTGTACTGGATACAAACTAATGACAAGGTGTACTTGATATAAACTAAAGACAAGGTGTACTTGATACAAACATATGACAAGGTGTACTTGATACAAACTTATGACAATGTGTACTGGATACAAACTAATGACAAGGTGTACTTGATATAAACTAATGACAAGGTGTACTTGATACAAACTAATGACAAGGTGTACTTGATACAAACTAATGACAAGGTGTACTTGATATAAACTAATGACAAGGTGTACTTGATATAAACTAATGACAAGGTGTACTTGATACAAACTTATGACAAGATGTACTTGATACAAACTTATGACAAGGTGAACTTGATATAAACTTATGACAATGTGTACTTGATACAAACTAATGACAAGGTGTACTTGATACCAACTTATGAGAAGGTGTACTTGACATAAACGTATGACAAGGTGTACTTGACACAAACTTATGTGACAAAAGTTTCTTCTACCAACAAAACTGATTGTCATGATATAACTGATGGTATTAATCACCCATGATCTTAATCATTGCCAATGCAAATTACTGAAGATGAACATCATTTTATGTTAATATGTCAAGAAAACAAACTCTTTGAGAGAGTATATCTTTCTTTGCTAAGAATATAGACAACCTGCTTGTAGAGCTAGTAGACCCAACTAGCAATTAAATTAGTTCATTTATATTCAAAATTCTATATTATATTACTGTTCTAAATCCAGTATTCAATTTCCATGGATGCTTTTGACAATTTGATAGTTAATCTGTTAGAAGTAAACATGTATCAGTTGTGGTTCTTTATCCTATGATTAGTGGGCTTTAGCCAACAGATTCTATCTACCATTGTAAGTCAGTAGTCAGCATACACTGACCCTGCTATTGTACTGTTGATCATTTTTGTCATAGTGTATGATCTTTTTGATCAGAAGAAAATCTGTGCATGTTTTTTTCTGTATTGCTGTTGAAGATACAGTCATGACAAGGGGGGATTGTGATTACATTAACTGGTTTAACAAACAGCTATATTTTTGTTCAAGTCAGAAGCCAGAACCTGCATTTCCATCGGTATATGTCAATTTTGTTATTTTGTTCAATGGTTTTAGGTCAGAGTTAGTTGTACGCTTTGTTGATATTGGTGGAATATTATTTGTCATTGTTTAAACTTTCTTTTCATAAAAGCAAACAACACACATTACCTAAATTAAGTGTACAAATAATTAAACTTCAAACACTGAGGGGAACAATCACACCAATTCACTACTCGCTCATGTATAAAATGTTTATTTCTGTATCAAATCAGTAATGGACAAGAATGTGGAATACTTACACCAATTTTTTTTTTTTTTAATTCTGTCCATTATATGTTTTTGATTACAAACTTAATATCTGCATGTTCTGTCAAAGATGCATATCTTTGGTTGAAAATGAATTCTAAATATAGAATATACATTTTACCTGTGGTAACAATCATCTTTACAAATATATCATCTACCACAACTGAAAATAAATAGCTTGGTTTTGTTTGAGGTCCATCCTGTATTTGTTTAATTTTTTGTACGATTTGTTGTCGTAAGTCTTCTGCTCTTAGTGTAGAATAATATATCGATCCCATTTTCAGCCAGATTTCAAAAACAACTATTATACTTCCTGGTCTGAAATCATAAAAATAATATGTATGTAAGTTAGGGAAATTGGTTTGGTTTAGTTTATAGTGTTTAATGCTACTTTCAACAATATTTCAGTTAAATCGTGGCAGTCAGTTTTATTGGTTAAGGAAACCGGAGCACTCGGAGAAAACCACCAACCTGCTGCAAGTCACTGAAAAGTTTTTTCACATAATATTGTACACCTCGTCCTGGTCGAGATTCGAACTCACAACATCAGTGGTGATAGGCACTGAATGCATAGGTAGTTGTAAATCCAACTACCATATCATCATGGCCATGACAGCCCCTGGGGTAATTGGTATTTATTGCCATTTTCAAATTATTTTTCAGCCAAATAGTTAACAACTGCCTTATTGGGGGAATAAACACCAAACAGCTGCAGCCAACTGATAGGTCAGATACCTAGCCTTGAGAACGTGTTTCGGAATCAAAACACTGAAACTGGGTATTGGGTGTCAAATCCATGTAAGTGGTATTAGAGTTGTCACTCAGCCCCCAAAATATAACATAGCAATCACAGATTAGGGATATAAATGAAAAAAGAAAGAGAAAACATAAAATGTAATATTGCACTTGAGTGTACATGGATGTGTCTTTGTCCATAAGATTAAATATAATATTATCAAAAGGTGTGCTCCACTTGTACTTGTTAGTAATTTTACTATGTACTTTAGTGATTCTCAACGGTTTTGGGTGGTTTCCTCAAGAAGGGGGAAGAGGGTTAGTGTTATGGTGCCTAACACCACATTCAGTTATATCATGACTGTCAGTTTTATTGGTGGAGTACCCGGAGAAAACCACTGACCTGCTGCAAGTCACTGACAAACATTATCACATAATTTATCAGGCAAACCTCGCCATGAGCGAGATTTAAACTCAGAACTTTAGAGGTGATAGGCACTAATTATATAGGGGGTTGTAAATCCAACTACCATACGATCACAAGCATGACAGCCCCTGTCTTCCTCAAGAAATTAATTTGTTTACCATGGTATATAGTAGTGAAAATGTCTAAAATTCTTATACTGTTGTGACTTTTTTTATCTGTTTAATACTAATTTTTGTGGTTTTTCGTTGTTTCAATCAAACCAAAAAAATTAGTCTACAACAAAAGGTATAAATAAATAATATGTTTTTGCGTGTATTATGATGAGAATGCATACCTTACATCTGTTACAAAAATTTTATTAGTTTCATTCTCTAGTCCTGTGCCTTTAAATAAATCCTGAACCTAAAATATAAAAAGAAAGCATTAGGGCCATAAACCCATTTCACTGACCACGTTTGACCTCAAATTACCATATCATATTTCACTAAACCATGTCCGACCTCCAATTACCATTCCTTGACCACATTGCACATCATAATATCATAACATATTTTTTTGCTCTTAAAGCTCTATAATATTTTTCCTTTATAAAATTCATGCAATTCCATTGGCCAATACTTCTGATAGGTTCCTAGTGTATTCATAAATATTATTTTAAAGTCATGGAATTTCTCACCAAAGTATGTCAGGGTTTTGTGGATACAAATGAACATGAAAATCCTGACATGTGAGCATGGTGTAACAAGGTTTCTCTCTTTGTTTAATAGCCATATTTTTCAGACTATAGCTTGTAAAATCTTTTATAAATAACCCTGCTTTTACCAAAGCCTACAAGGAACATGTCAATTAGACAGATCTATAGTCCAATTAGTTTAACAGTCCAAAGCAATATAAACAAGATGAACTGTGAGCTAATGCTCTCTTATGATACCCCTGCTCTTCGGCAAACAGGAAGTATGAATGTGACGGGTCCAAAAATGCTTCCCAAGATATGGGGTACCTATATGAAGCTTGTGAACAAATATCAGATTTCTACCATCAATAGTTGCTGAGAAAAATGCGACGAAAAATATCTTGGGATGGACGGAAGGATGGACAGAGGTAAAACAGTATACCCCATCTCCAGTGGAGTGGGGGTATAATAAGAAATAATTCATGGAAGCCATACTGTGTTGTAAGTTTTAACAAGGGATAAAATTAACTAATATCAACATCGCATATTTATTAATTTTGGATATGTTGATTATTTTCAGTGAATATAGATGTTTAAGACATTAATAACCTATAAATAATTTAATTTTGTGATTTTATCACCTGGCTTAAATGTGCTAATGAAATTTTGCCATCTAAATAAATCGCTCGTTTGCTTGCAAAGCGAAAGAAGGACGATGTATTAGAATAGTCCATAGTAATATGTTAAAATAAAACAACTCATACCTCTTTTTCAAACTGTAGTATAAAGTTCCTACGCTCATCGCTGTTGTTGGTATGGAGTTTGTCATCAAAGGTTTCATTTAACTTTACAGTCACTTCAAATCTCCCTGAAGGAGGTCCTTCTAAAATACAAAGTAAATGTAGTACATTGTACAGTACACGAACATGTACTGGTCATGTATCCATATCTTTCTAAAATACAAAGTAATTGTAATACATTGCAAAATGTGGAAATATTTGCTTTGTTTAGAAAACATGCTACAGTTTTAATTTGAACAAATTATATGTAAACAAAAATAGTGTAAATTGTCAGTAATTTAGTACCTCATCATACAAGTTAGTTAAATGCCTTATTGTATTCATGGTAATGTAATTTTATAATCTTCCATTTGTTGAAGGCAGTCAGTTTTTGGTAGAAGTACATGTGTATCGGTAGCTACTATTTAAGGCTGATATGTGTGTGAATTATACCATGTACATATTTACAAGAAATACACAATTTCAAATGCAAATTATCTTTAGACTTTTAAGATTTTTTATCTTGTTCTCAATAATTGAGGAACTATTTCATTGTGCATTATTGTCAAAAGAGGGGGGAGTATAGTGCTCAATGCCACTTTCATCAATATTTCAGACATATGGCAGTCAATTTTATTGGTGGAGGAAACAAGAGTACATAGAGAAAATCGCTGACCTGTCGCAAGCCACTGACACACTTTATCACGTAATGTTGTATCAAGTTCACCTCTCAAGCCACTGACAAACTTTATCACGTAATGTTGTATCAAGTTCACCTCATCACTGACAAACTTTATCACGTAATGTTGTATCAAGTTCACCTCACCACTGACAAACTTTATCACGTAATGTTGTATCAAGTTCACCTCATCACTGACAAACTTTATCACGTAATGTTGTATCAAGTTCACCTCA
>MJUT01026738.1:267365-280737 GCA_002080005.1 Gigantidas platifrons
ACACTTAACAGATTTAGCAGGCTCATTGGATAGTTGACAATATGAACCTGTCTGAGGTCATCTCTGACACTTAACAGATTTAGCAGGCTCATTGGACAGTTGACAATATGAACTCTGACAGGACCCGAAACAGAATGTCGTTAGATGTTAGTGTTTTGCCAAAGAGAAACAAAGATACAACAAACATGTATTGTAACATAAATGCATTCTTTTCTTTTGATCTTTTTATGGTTTATATACCAGAATGTAAGCAATAGCTAAGGAACTATGAAATAGTACATGGAAATACATGAAATTGCACACTTTAAATCTGGTCTGTAGTTTTATTACTTTCAGCTTGTCGTACAATAATCAACAACCTAAATGTGATATTGCATGGCCTCATGTTACAAATCCTTTATACCACAGATTTCCGAACTAGACAGTTAAACAGTGGTATAAATAGTACATATTAGACAGATTGTTTTACTGTACAACTTACATATTAGACAGATTGTTTTACTGTACAACTTACATATTAGACAGATTGTTTTACTGTACAACTTACATAACACTGGATTGACACGGACTATAGTTTCAATGGTGTCTTTATTGTTGATTATTATATTGTGTTGTTCCTTTTCTGTACAGGTTTTATTATACTGGGTGTGTATATCACTGACCACACAAGTTATAACATCATCCAGTAAAACCCTACAAAGATAGAGTGTTGGGTTAGAGTTAGGGTTATGGTGCTTCATGCCACTTTCAACAATATTTCAGTTATATTGTAGTGGCCAGTTTTCTTGGTGGAGGAAACCGGAGTACCCTAAGAAAACCACAGACTTCCCGCAAGTCGATGACAAACTTTATTACATAATGTTGTATTGAGTACACCTCGCCATGAGCGGTATTTGAACTCACAACTTTAGTGGTGTTAGGCACTGATTGCATAAGTACTACGATCATGACCATGACGGTCCCTCGATAGAATGCACATTTTGACCGTATACATTGTAATGCACTTTCTATGTACATATGTATGTATTATAAATTAACTTATATTTTATTTGTTTGTCAGTTTTTAGCTATCATGTTTAGGCTCGTTGGTTTTAAATTATTTGACTTTCCAATCTTTTCACCATGAGAGTACCTCATCACGATTATTCCAGAAATGTGTTGTGTACACTAATTTGAATATCTATGTTTTTATTTTTGTACTTCCCTTTGTTCCGAATTTACTATACTTTGTACATAGCTGACCACGCAGATCGTAACATCATCTAGATATACCGTACAATAATAAAATGTAATTGTCAGTCCAGATTGTACTATACTGTCGTTACACTCCAATCAAGTTAAAAATGACCTGGTTGATCAATTGATTTTTAGATTGTTGTTTAACGTCCATTAAGCAGTATTTCAGCTAACTACAGGACGAGAACAAACTCATCAATATCTAAAAATGAAAAAGAAATGAGGGAAGAATGGGACTACCAGCGAAACGACATTGGAAACATATGAAGATAAATTACCTGGTAGTTAGAAATCTACATGACCAACAAAATCATAAATCTTCCTATAATATATTTACAAATCATTATCAACGCTCACGCTTAAAACCTAGAGGCAATTGACATTTGAAGAAATGTTATGGTTATTAATGGCAGCCATCTTGGATGAAAGATAAGACTGCCTGATGTTATATCGAAAGGGATCCATCCATCCAAAGATCATTGAAATTTACAAGTTTCACAGAAAAACCAGAAACATGTATGTTAAACTACTAATTATCATGTAGTTACATCTAAAAAGCTTAGCCGATTCCAGTTCAAATATATTCAGATATGATGGATGGGGACCATGAAAGAAAAATTGCAATAAAGTTGATTTAAGTTTGTTACATGGTTTCAAGGGAGAAGGTTAAAGATTTGAAAAGTGACAATGCATACAAGATGGATGAACGATAGACACCAGATTCAGTAGCCTGCTCTTATAAGACCTCCCTCATCTCTTGTCAGGCCAGATTTCGGTTACAAGGAAATGGCAAAATGCTGCTAAATTGTCCTTCTCAAGATATGCCCTCTTATAAGACATTTTTCTTCCACTGCAGAAAGGATTCCTTATAAGAGGGGAACTAAGACTGTAATGACAAACTTCACATTACCTTCTGTTAAAAACTAGTTCTACCTAAAGGTTGTACGTCGTCAATGAACAACTTAATAATATAACTTTTTGTACATACCTACATTTTCCTTCAGTTGTTGTTTCAGCTATTAAAGCTTGTCCATGTTTACTGATACAATTTATAGCAATGGGTTCTAGTAAGCTGTAGTCTACACAAGGGTTTTCATCTACAAACAAAGAGTGAGTAAGTGATTGTTGTATAACATCATGTTAGCATTCTATCATGCCTAGAACAAGTTACTTGAGGATGAAATGATGTCTGTTTTGTTCACGACCAACACACAGAGTTGCTGTTAACGTTAGCTCACTGAAACATTACAGGTACATATGTTGCTCCACTCTGACACATTATTCTGATTCTGAGCCAACCTATCTTTGCTCTTACTCTTCAATGCTGCTTGGTTAGTGGAGAAGGAGCAGATATAACTTTCACAGTCTTTGGTTTGACCTAACCATAGCTTGATCCAATGATTTACCAACTTGAGTCAAGTGTGACAACCATTACACCAGCGAAGCATAGGGCATAGAAAATATACAAGTAGATATACTTGAACATGTAAATTTACAACTTTGAAGGGGTTAGGGTTATGGTATTTAACACCACTTTCAACAATATTTCAGTTGTATTGTGGCGATCAGTTTTATTGGTGGAGGAAACCGGAGTACCTGGAGAAAACCACCGACCTGCCACTAGTCACTGAGGACAGGTAGGTGGTTTGTAAAACAGTACTACATATAAAACAACTAACACAAAACTTTGTACTATATACAGAATGTGGTAGATATACAATTGATATATACATGTCAAATTAAGGATGATCAATTCCTGGCATAAAATTTGAAATGCTAAAGAAAGTAAAAATTGTGCTTTATTATACAAATTGCTTTTTATAAATTAAAACAAATATGGCTTAGAAATGAAGTGCACTGCCACAATATAACTGAAATATTGTTGAAAGTGGTGTTAAAAATCATAAACCAACCTAGAAATGAAGTAGATATCATATGTCAAACATACTCTTGAGATTTGTGATATGTCAAATATTTGGATTGCACAACTTGTTATTAAATGCCAAATGGGTGTCAAAAAGTTTTGAGCTAAAAATGAAAGATCTTTTTCCACAAGAATGTTTTGCCTCTATTAAAAACCATCAAAAATTATTATCATAGAATTTTCAAAAAGGACTAAAAATTTGAGAAATACTATTTTATCTGATAAATATTTATATACATATTGCAAAAGATAGTTTTGGTTGTCACCGTTTGCCGATAGAATATGGAGATGGCATGGTATATCAAGAATTCTAACATGACGTCGCTCATTGGCTATATAAATAATACAGTGATAAAATTCACGATATATTTTAATTTGCTCATGCGTATTGACGAACAAATTACAAACATAATTCCCTAGTGAATTTATGTATTCATACAGCACTGTGGTGCATAACAAATATAAAAATGCCTGTATTGTTATTACCTATATTTTTCTGGAATAAATACTTAAGGCAACCATCAATGGACTTTGACTTTTGAAATTTAACATCTTCCGGAAGTCGTTTACAAGGAACGCTGATGACATTGAAAGACATGGTTACTGATTTATTTTTAAGATTTTGTGAGCATTTTACTTGTTTAAGTTGCTAAATTCAAAATGCCATTAAATTGGAAAATATCAGTAACTTCATAGCATCACAGTATATTTATACATAAAAGAAAAACAACTGTAAACTGTAAAACATGAAGGTTAGTGAACTTCCGATTTCCGACTTCCACTTCAAAAAATAAGTTAGATTTTTCCTACTAGAATCGAAATAATTCATGGAAGCCAGAGTTTGTATCACGTTTTAACATGGGTAACATTATTTTCGTTGCATTTTATCCCTCACTAAAGCTCGGGATAAAATTTGCACTAAAATATTATTACCCATGTTAAAACTGTATACAAACTCTGGCTTCCATGAATTATTTCTTAAACAACAGACGATGCAATCCTTGTGACTCATGCGACATTGGTGACGAGTACCATTACATTATGATTTGCAAAGCATTTGAATCTGAAAGAAAGGGTTAAAGCATGGTGTTTAACACCACTTTCAACAATATTCCAGTTATATCGTGGATGCTCTGAAAGAAAGATACCTTTGCCAGTTTTGTTGGGCAAATCATAACACATATAAATTAGACCGATTATTAAATTCATCTAATATCATTGTATTAGATTGCATAAATTCATAAAATTATTTTAATTTGAAAGTCAGTTCTCCAAGCAAATTGTTTTGTACAAATGCTGCTATTATTATAAGGCTAGTTATATTTTGCCATTTTTTATAATATATTGTATTCTTGTATTTATTTTTTCTCTACAACTATGTACTGTATGGCTTTATGAGAATAAAGCTATTCATCACGGGTGGTTTGCTACATCACACGCACGGATACTTGAACATCACCTCGAGGTAGGTTTATGCAGTTGTACAATTTAAAAAAAGGAAAACTAACAAAACCAAGTACATTTGTAGTTCACCGAAGGGCCCACATATCAGACTTCATTGTTAGCATACATTCATTGCAAACACTTTTGTACAGTTAAATGGGTTTTGTGTGAACGGTATCCTTGCCCAGAATTCTAACTGTACAGAAGTGTTTGCACGTGTTTTCCACGCAATGAATGTATGCTAACAATGAAGTCTGATATGTGGGCCCTTCGGTGAACTACTTGGTTTTGATAGTTTTCCTTTTTCTAAATTGTACAACTACATAAACCTACCTCGTGGCGACGTTCGCGATGTTCAAGTATCCGTGCGTGTGACATAGCAAACCACCCGTGATTCATTAAGGGTATTATGTTGTGGCACAATTTTTTTGGCCATATAAAAAAGCACTATTTGCTAAGGTGATTATTTAATGGCATAATGGACTGAAATAGAGTTGAATGTGATTTAAAACATCCATAACTTAGTACACATTTGTTTGTGAGGCACTTATTCGTTATTTCTTTAATTAAATTGTGATTACCTGCAGGTGTGGTAGTTGTACTTGCTGGAGGTGGAGTTGATGTAACAGGAGCTTCAGCTGTAGTAGTTGGAGCCTGGGTGGTAGTAACTGGAGCCTGGGTGGTAGTAGCTGGAGGCTGGGTGGTAGTAACTGGAGCCTTGGTGGTAGTATCTGGAGGCTGGGTGGTAGTATCTGGAGGCTGGGTGGTAGTAACTGGAGGCTGGGTGGTAGTATCTGGAGGCTGGGTAGTTGTAGCTGGAGCCTGGGTGGTAGTAACTGGAGGCTGGGTGGTAGTAACTGGAGCTTGGGTGGTAGTATCTGGAGGCTGGGTGGTTGTAATTGGACCATGGGTAGTTGTAGCTGGAGGCTGGGTGGTAGTAACTGGAGCCTGGGTGGTTGTAACTGGAGCCTGGGTGGTTGTAGCTGGAGCCTGGGTGGTAGTAACTGGAGCCTGGGTGGTAGTAACTGGAGCCTGGGTGGTAGTAACTGGAGGTTGTAAAGTAGTTGTTACTGTAAATATATAGAGTGTTTATAGTCTTTAGTTTTTGGCACTCAGAATATGGATCATTCCAAGCAGAGCTGTATATTCTTCAATTGGAAATTTTTCAATCTTGTACAGCTTTGACACTAGCACCTTCATTTATACAAATCTAAATCTATGCATCATAATGCTGCTATACAGCAAATATTGCAACATTTCTAATGCTGGTTCTTGAGGAGAAATTTGTTTAAAGATTTCCCCCATTTAAGGCCCAATAATAACCATTCCCCATGAAGGATCAACTTCACTTGTACAAATATGAATCTTCCCTTCCCAAGTTTGGTACCATTGGTTTTAGAAGGAGAACATTTTCAAACTTACAAACAATGGACAGACAAGGATGAGCACAAAGTGATGAACATAACTCACAAGATCATTCAGGTCAGGTGAACTAAACTATCTATTTATTGCTTATTCTTAATATCTTGCAATATGAAAATTTTCTTCCACTAGTAACATGAACATATATAAAAAAGATGGTCGCAAGGCAGACCATCCAGCTCGCTTGTGCAATCTATAGTTACATGTGAATGTCATAACCATGTGGTTAGTGTTTAATTTTGTTAAGAACAATACTTCAGTTTAGCCAAAAGAAAACCATTTAATGGTATTCAAAATGGACATATAAATGTAATAGTAATAAAACAAGTCTTAACAAAAATGTCGAAGTCATTCAGGCAGAAATAGTAGGTCACGATGATCTATATTTGTGTGTGGTGTTTTTAACTGTCCACGACAAACTCAAATGTGAAGTTTCATCAACTTGGACCAAGTAGTTTGTCTACATTGGACCTAAACACAAACGTTAACGCAAAAATGTCGAAGTCATTCAAGCAAAAATAGTAGGTCATGGTGACCTATATTTGTGTGCGGTGTTTTTAACTGTCCATGACAAACTCACATGTGACGTTTCATCAACCTAGATTAAGTAGTTTGTCTACATTGGACCTAAAAACAAACGTTAACGCATAAATGTCGAAGTCATTCAGGCAGAAACAGCAGGTCACAGTGACTTATATTTGTGTGCGGTGTTTTTAACTGTCCACGACAAACTCACATGTGAAGTTTCATCAACCTGGGCCAAGTAGTTTGTCTACATTGGACCTAAACGCAAACGTTAACATTGGACGACGCCGACGACGACGACGATGACGCACAGGTGACAACATAAGCTCTTCTGTACTTTGTCCAGGCGAGCTAAAAATAAGAGTTGCAAAATAGCGACATTACCCATAAATCAAAATAGTGACATCTCTAAATTAATTAATTGGAAAGTATATATAAAAATAGCGACAGTAGCAAACTGAAAAAAAATATGGTCAAGTGTTAAAATAAAATGAAAACAAGAACTCTGAGAGTATTGCACATAGCAATACATTGTCCCCTATCGGCCGCAAAAATCAGAGGACCTAAAATATTAGAAGCATCACCATGCAGTGACTAGATTTTAAATTACAAGTTCAAGGGCCATAACTCAGCCAAAAATCTTTCGACCGGAACGAAATTCGAACTTAAACTGTAACTCATCTAGATATAGCCACATACTAAATATCAAGTCAATATATCAAAGAACATAAAAAAAAAGTCCGGACAACTTAAAATTTGAACAAAAAATACAAGTTCAAGGGCAATAACTCAGCCAAAAATCATTCGACCTGAACGAAATTCGAACTTAAACTGTACCTCATCTAGATATAGCCACATACTAAATATCAAGTCAATATATCAAAGGACGTAAAAAAAAAAGTCCAGAAAGCTTAAAATTTAAACAAAAAATACAAGTTCAAGGGCCATAACTAAGCCAAAAATCATTCGACCAGAACGAAATTCGAACTTAAATTGCAACTCATCTAGATATAGCCACATATCAAATATCAAGTCAATATATCAAAGGACGTAAAAAAAAGTCCGGAAAACTTAAAATTTTAATGTGACAGACAGACGGACACACGGACACAACCTAAAACTATAGTCCCCTTCGGCTTTGCCGGTAGGGGACTAATAAATAAATAAATGATATTTGTATAAAGATTCGTGAAAACTATCCAATTATGACCAATCTAATCCAGATTTATCCGGTAAGTATTAGTTCAACGTCAATGAAAACCTCCAATGAAATGTTTAAACTAATAAACAGCTGCGCCAAGAGCGCATGATACTTTCTTTCCCATAACTCTGGAATGAAAAATAGAAATTTCACCAAAAAGTATACAGACCGTACGACTATCAATTCCAATAACTGTGCGAAGTTTGAAGTGAATTGGCCAAGGGGTTATCAATTTACAGTGCGACATACGAAAAATCGCCTACAATTTGATGAATAAAGTCCCATAACTCTGGAACGAAAAATTGAAATTTCACCAACAAGTATATAGACAGTAAGAACATCAATTCCAATAACTGTGTGAAATTTGAAGTGAATTGGCCAAGGGGTTCTTAAGTTAGAGCGTGACATGTGAAACGGACGGACGGACACTCGGGACATTGGTATACCATAATACATCCCGTCTAAAGACGGACGTATAAAAACTACTCACAGAAATTAGTAAATAAATAAAGAAATATTCACTCGGTTGTCAGTTTGGTCGTTAAAAATGCAGGTGGAATAATATACTATGAACAAAGGCAAGGATAGAATTATTGTTGATGGCTACAAATACAGGCTTGACAAAGCATTCAAGAATACTAATTTATGGAGATGTACACAGAAACGATGTGGGGCATGATGCAAGACCGATCTTACAGATCTTATGGTACATTTGTATTAGATGACCGGACAGATCACAATCACGAAATCGAAGACGACAGAAAAGCACAGCGGTCAAAGCTGACAAGCCTGTAAACTTCTTCCACCTCCCCGTTGCTGAGCAGGGGGCAACAGATTATAAATCTGGCTAACAGAAGAGGTACATGTATACAGGTATAATGACAAGTACATTTGTACATGTTTACCTTTTACTGGTAAATGTCGCTATTTTGAAAACCTAAATTCTTGCTGTTTTGATATGTCATTTTGAAAATACCGAAAATGTCACTATTTTGATCACCCCCGATTTATCATAGAAGCACAGTCAGTAAGGTGGTTGAAACTGTCAATGAAATCTCTGTTTTGTGGAGTCTGAGCTTAGATCACACTGTTGCATATATGGATAATACCGGTATCAAATTATTGAAGGCAAAAATTGCATTACAACCTTATTCATGATGACCGCCTTACTTGTTTTCACTATGGGGATTCTTGGAACCTGAATGGGGACCGTCGTGGTAGTGATTGTATGGTAGTTGGATTTACAATACCTATGCAATCAGTGCCTATCACCACTAACATTGTGAATTTGAATCATGGCGAGGTGTACTCAATACATTATGTGATAAAGATTGTGGTTTTCCCCGGGTACTCAGTTTCTTTCACCAATAAAACTGACTGCCATGATATAACTGAAATATTGTTGAAAGTGGCGTTAATAAACACCATAACCCTCAGCCGAAATCTGAATGTGTAATATAACATGTGTGTTTATGATCATTCAGGTGTGTTAATTTGTTGTATGTACTCTTTTATCACATGGCATTTTTATTTCAGCTTAAAATAAGACCAATTCCTTCTTTAAGTTCAAACATTACTATTTTTCTTTTTACAAAACTTGTAAAAACATCTATCAGTGATAGTCAGGTATGCTAACAACAACTGGTATGATTCCAACATCAGTAAACATATTGTCATCAGAAAGTGATGTTTGACCACTCGGTTTGCCAGAATTATTTACAAATTTATATGTAATTTTAATGAAATTTTTGAAATAAACGTTAGAGCAAACTGAAGGGGCAGGCAAGAATTAACAACCAAGTAAATCAAATTTTTCTTATTTAATTATTACAGTATATATTTAAACAAATGTAACATTTCCAAAGAAACCAATGAATGACAAAAATGAACTTCATTATCCCTTTAATAAAAGCAAGTATTTAATCTTATTAGAACCTAGTTTATATTTTTATTTTATGCAATCAAGCATTTGTCTTAAAACAAAACAAAATGGTGTATCAAAGTGTTAAGAGTTAAATTAGATCTGTTCAACAGGTAATTAATTTACACGATACATTTCACATTACAGAATTCTTTACAAAAATTGACATATTGTTTTCACAACAGATTAATGGATTTAATATTACTCTTGGCTGGTATTATGGGGTAAAATAAGTATATATAAATATAACATCGTAATACGAAAACAGGGATGAATACTGTTTGAAGGGATGACCATTGACCAGTATTGAGAGAAAGACATTATATATCATAATCGACTTTGGTTGGGTCATTAAAAAACCCAGAAGTTTCACTATACTGCATACATTCACTGACTGGATCAAATTGGAAGAAATATCAGTATTTTTCTGTACATTAGTTTATTTGGCACTAGTTAATGAATGAAATAACTTACCTGTATCTGTACAATATATTTGACAGTGGTTACTAAATGTATAGCCCACCTAGATCCTCAAAATTAAATTTGAATTTACTAGTCCGAATGAAATTCTTGAATTCATTTTTATATAGTTCTAAATAAAAACTGAAAAATTTACTGGTCTGAACAAAGTTTTACTGGTCTTGGACAAGAGGACTGGAGTTGTTCATGAGGACTGCTACCTGTGTCTGTCTGTACATTAATATTTATTGACATTGGCTATAGAATGTCTAACCTACCTAATACAGCAGTGATTACTATTTCTTGTGTATTTACTGTCTTAATCAGGTCAGAAGAAGATCCTGCATCTGCCTGTACATCTTGTACTGCTTGTACAGTAATTTGTAGTACACTGTTTTGTGTCTGTACTGTGGTTGCCTTGAGTTCTAATATATAAACACCAACAATACTTCCCGGGCTGGAATATATGTAAAATGAAAATATCTTATTACCATATACAGTCAAATCTGTATTAAGAGGTCACCTTTGGGACAAAGCAGCAGTGGCCTTATAAGACAGGTGATCTCTTAAAAGAGGTTCAATTCATATGAAATTTTCTATGACATGACAAGAAAAAGGTGACCTTTTAATACAGGTGACTGCTTAATAAAGGCAACCACATATGCAAGTTTGACTGTACATTGGTAATTCATTATCATAAGATGGTACCAAATATTTAATATAGATTTCTTTGTTAAAAAATGCAATATTTGCTGATACAATGAAATCTGCCTAAATCGAATCTCCTTTTGACCAACGTTTGTGATTTGGATACACAGGTGTTTGGTTTAGACAGGGTAAAATACTAAAGATTTTCTACACTGGGGGTTGATTTTAAGTATGGTAGATTCTGGATTCGGTTTAGACAGGGTAAAATACTAAAGATTTTCTACACTGGGGGTTGATTTTAAGTATGGTAGATTCTGGATTTGGTTTAGACAGGGTAAAATACTAAAGATTTTCTACACTGGGGGTTGATTTTAAGTATGGTAGATTCTGGATTCGGTTTAGACATGTTTCATTGTATTTCTATTGGTGTTTCTTTATAAATAAACATAAAAAGTAGAACATTTTGATTGATATTACACTCATACATTCCTTACAAGTTTGGTATTTGAAAAGAGATAAAAAGATAGTAGAACAGGACATTGCGTCCTTGTTACAGGGATCAGTGCTACAGTCTAATTTGCATATTGTTTCAGCAAAACCCATAAATGTAATACTTTCCAATAAAATGGAACTTCAGGTGCCATGTTGTATGATTGACTGGATCATCAGATATAATTATGACAGAAGACAACATAAGAATGATTCAGCTTATTGCTTTGGTTCAAATTGGCTCGGGGGCTAGGTGGCTCAATGAGTTAAGTCGTTGGATCTAACAACTCATACAAGCCTATCACCAATACAGTGTGGGTTCGCGCCCGGCTTTGTAAATTACAAAAAAGGGTGCACTCGACACACAGCTGCAAGTGATAAAGTTTACCAGTTGCTTGTCCATGGTCGGTGGTTCTCTCCGGGTACTCCGGCTTCCTCCACCACTAAAACTGGTCGTCATGATACAGCTGAAATATTGTTGAAAGTGGCGTTAAAAAAACACCAAAAATCAAAATCAAATCAAACTGGCTCTGACAATGGTTACAGAGGAAAAGATGCTTAAAAAGTTTGAAGACATATGACAGTGGACACCAAGTGACACAATAGCTCACTTTTAGGTCAGGTGAGCTAAAAATATTACAAACATACGACAGATTAACTCAAAATGATGGCAAAAGCTCACATAATCCCTTGGGTCACATGTGTTAAAAAAATAAAGACATATTTTTAAGTGTTACAAGAAAACTGTCTTTTTCAGTCTGGAATGAGAACTGTTAATAAAGAATCTCACCTAAACCCTGTAACAGTGACTTTGTTAAAATCATTATTCAGAGCACTGTTTTGATACATGCTGGTAAGCTGAAAAATAAAACAAATATTGATGAGTTCCAGTTCCATGCTACACTTAATTTCATGACGTCATATACCAATTACTTCAGCAGACTGATTGCCTGTGTTGTTAAAGCGAGTGAATGGGTGAATGTTGTTTAACCCCAAATGAGTAATTTTTCAGCTATATCATGGCGAGAACAGTTACATTCAATGAGATGATGATGATATCTGCTTTTCAAAAGTATCTTACAATTCTATCACATGGGAGAACAAATATTCTCACATAAATGTTACGTGCAGTGTAAAAGAAGAATTTTATACTAGCATGGCAAAATTGAGAGAGAGAATGATTATTGCTTTACACCAAGTGATCAATTTTCCAGCTATATTATGGAGGGAACAAGTTACCTTTCTTAATGAGGTGATGATGATATCTGTTCTGTACTAGACCAACAAACAGAATTGGATTTTTATAGTACAGGCTCACTGAAATACACATGTAGATTTGTCGCTCCTCACTGACACACTATCTGAACACTGAGCAAACCTTTCTGTGCTCTTACTCCTTAATGCTGCTCCTCACTGACACACTATCTGAACACTGAGCAAACCTTTCTGTGCTCTTACTCCTTAATGCTGCTCCTCACTGACACACTATCTGAACACTGAGCAAACCTTTCTGTGCTCTTACTCCTTAATGCTGCATGCTCAGCAGAGAAGCCTCAAATACTGATGTTACAGTCTTTATTTAGAACATGACCAGGAAGTAAATCCTTGATCTAACACACTCACTCAAGGCCAACAAGCTAACAATTACATCATCAAGACAATTCCACATATTCCAGAGCATCTTTGAAAATCATTGATATAACTGATATTATATTTGAGTGAGATTTTCACCATACCATTATCATCAGTTGCTTCCCCTTCTGACTACTGCAAGACAGCAACCGATAAAAACTTTTTAGGGCCAAAAATCAAGACCTATAAATACCTGCCTACGACAAAAAGAGATTTTAAACATATCAAGAAATATCCTCTCTTTATGAAACTGAATTTGCATCAGTTTTCTGTGGTCTTCTTTTAAGTATTTTAGGAGTTTACAGTATGTAGGTGGAGCTTATACACTATGTCGGTGGAGCTTACAGTATGTCAATGGAGTTAATTGTTTTTATTGTTAGTGAATTTATTGACCATCAAAGTTTAAATTTACTATGTTAATAGTTTGAAGATATGTTATCCAATATGTGAACAGATACCTGATTTTCTAAAT
>MJUT01026738.1:292539-338894 GCA_002080005.1 Gigantidas platifrons
TATGACACAATAAACAGAGAAAGTATGACACATAATGAACAGAGAGAGAGAGTATGACACAATAAACATTGAAAGTATGACACATAATGAACAGAGAGAGTATGACACAATAAACAGAGAAAGTATGACACATAATGAACAGAGAGAGTATGACACAATAAACAAAGAAAGTATGACACATAATGAACAGAGTATGACACAATAAACAGAGAAAGTATGACACATAATGAACAGAGAGAATATGACACAATAAACAGAGAACGTATGATACATAATGAACAGAGAGAGTATGACACAATAAACAGAGAAAGTATGACACAATAAACAGAGAAAGTATGACACAATAAACAGAGAAAGTATGACACATAATGAGTAGAGAGAGTATGACACAATAAACAGAGAAAGTATGACACATAATGAACAGAGAGAATATGACACAATAAACAGAGAAAGTATGACACATAATGAACAGAGAGAGTATGACAAAATAAACAGAGAAAGTATGACACATAATGAATAGAGAGAGTATGACACAATAAACAGAGAAAGTATGACACATAATGAACAGAGAGAATATGACACAATAAACAGTGAAAGTGTGACACAATAAACAGAGAAAGTATGACACATAATGAACAGAGAGAGTATGACACAATAAACAGAGAAAGTATCACACATAATGAAGAGAGAGAGTATGACACAATAAACAGAGAAAGTATGACACATAATGAACAGAGAGGATATGACACAATAAACAGAGAAAGTATAACACATAATGAACAGAGAGAATATGACACAATAAACAGAGAAAGTATGACACATAATGAACAGAGAGAATATGACACATAATGAACAGAGAGTATGACACAATAAACAGTGAAAGTATGACACATAATGAACAGAGAGAATATGACACAATAAACAGTGAAAGTATGACACATAATGAACAGAAAGAATATGACACAATAAACAGAGAAAGTATGACACATAATGAACAGAGAGAGTATGACACAATAAACAGAGAAAGTATGACACATAATGAACAGAGAGAGTATGACACAATAAACAGAGAAAGTATGACATATAATGAACAGAGAGAATATGACACAATAAACAGTGAAAGTATGACATATAATGAACAGAGAGAATATGACACAATAAACAGTGAAAGTATGACACATAATGAACATAGAGAATATGACACAATAAACAGAGAAAGTATGACACATAATGAATAGAGAGAGTATGACACAATAAACAGAGAGAGCAAAATGAAAATTTAGATGTGCGTTTTCAAGAAAGACATATGTTTCCTGTCTTTTTTTTTTACTTATTATTAATACTAGTAAATTAAAAATATTTGTATTTTGTGTGTCTTTGAAGAGTTACAGATGAGAAACATGTAACCCCACTCCCTTCACTCTGAACAACACTAAAAAAAACTGTTTGTGAAAAAAATACATATAACAGGTGCAAGACTTCAGTTGCTGTTAAAAGAAAATGTGTCAACATGATTGGCTCCTGTTGAGTGGTCTATGAGGAGTGGTGAATTAGATATGTACCCTCCTCTGTACCATATTGAAAATCCATGTTTAGCTCTAGGAAGCCCCAGAAATCAAAGTGGTAAAAATGGAGCTGTCAATCCCATTTTATTAGGATATACGATACTAAATGTACTTGGGTCCGTTGTTGAACTTATGATTAAGCTAATCATATGATTAGCCCTAATTACATTTGTAATTTCTAATCATATAATTAGCTAATTCAATGATTAAATATGATAAGTTATAAGTTAATGCATTGATTAAATTTGAGCTCAGCAACAAAATTTAATCATTGCAGAAGCCAAGTATGGCATTAGGAATTAATTATGTAATTTTGGCTAATCATTTGGTTAGTTTAATCACATGTTCAACAACGGACCCCTGGTGCTATAGTCATATTACATTTAACATTATTTGGTTCTCCAACCTTTTGACTTTGATCGTACCTGATGAAGGTTATTCCAGAAATGTTTAGTCCACAATAAAGTTGACATAGGTGTCTACGTTTTTATCCTTAATGTTTGATATAAAATTGACAAAGGATACTGTTAAGATATAAAGAGAATCTTGTATTGTATATATTACATATTGGTATACAAAAATACTTGATAAAAATAGCCTCCAGAACTGCTGTGCTATTATTCAGGGAGATTAATATGAAATATTACTACTTTCTAAAAAATATCAAAACTATATTTGATTTGTATTTGTTTTGAATTAAAAAATGTCAGTGAAAATACCATGTAATTCAGGAATTTTAATGCAATTTTATTTTACCTGTCATGCATTCAAAATGTCAGTTGCATACTTAATTATATGTTTGTGCATTTAAAATATAAATTACATACCAAACTTGATGATGTGTGGTGGATTGTCTTTTTCCGTTATTTCCACCACGGTCATTTTGTTTTGTTTTTTTTACTTCATATATTTAGAATATGCTCCCTCCTATTTTTTTACAAGGTAAAATCGTTTTTATATATGTAAATGACAATTTTTGTCAAGGTCTTTGATTCTCATAATGTGTATGAATTATTTATCGCCCCAATGCTTGAAACAGTTGGATTTCTTTGCAATTTATTCAACCAGCATTGTTGTTAAAGTTCATATGTCCTAGCATTTAGCACAAATTGCTTGAATCAATTTTGATTTAGACACCGAATACAGTTTGATGGTATGCCTATAAAAATACTAGCTTGCAAATTAATTGTCAACAGATGACTAGGTAGAAATTAATTGAATATGCTACATTAGATTGATTGATTTTAATAATATAGAAATGTACAAAATTTCAGGTAAATCTGGAAACAGGTAAAACAATGATATACCCATCCTGTAAGATGACAATTTCATATTTCATACATGTACAATCAAACCTGCTCATGAGGTCACCTCTATTAAGCTAGCAGTCACCTGTATAAAAAGGTCAGATTTTTCTTGTCCAGTCATAGAAATTTTAATTGTTTAAACATATTTTTTAAATTTCATATAAATTGAACCTCTTTTAAGAGGTCTCCTGTCTTATAAGGCCACTTAATGTTTGTCCCAAAGATGACCTCTTAATACAGGTTTAACTGTATATATACCATAGGTAAGAACTAGATAGGATCTTATTTCAGTTTACATCTATTTCTCAAGGGCAAAGAGATTCAATCTATATAAACATTTTATATAATATTTAAAATTAATGCTCCCTTAAACATCAATGATCCTGTAGCATTTGTTTATGACCAATAAACTTCATGTTCTTTACCAATGAATCAAATGGGAGTGTCAATTTTAAATCTTATACACTAAGCATGAGTATACATTTGCAGGGCCGTAGCCAGGTTTTCTGAAAGGGGGGTGCACAACTAAAGGTGAGGGGTTTGGGGGCCCGGGGAGGGCAAAGCCCCCCCACAAGCTCTGAGGTTTTAGCATTTTACAAACAGTATAATCAAAGGAAAAAATTGATCAAAATTGACATTAAAATTAAGTATACGCAAGGTTTTTTTTGCACTCCCCTGCTGGCTACAGCCTTGATTTGTATCATTGAGAAATTGTATTCTCGTTCAACAAGTAATCTTTAATTATCATGTCAAACATTATATGTCAGTCAGGGTCTTTTTTATGTTCAATGATTTGAGGTGAGAGGTGATTGTTCGCTTTATTGATATTGGTGGAATTGTTGACCATCACTGTTTAAACTCTCTTTTCATAATTGAACAAAAAAATGTCTTGTTTATTATAACGATGCTTTACGACAAGAGTCATTATATGACCTACTGGATTGTAAAGTTTTAGTCAATCTGAAAATATCGCTTCGGTCATATACAAAAGGAAGATGACTTGATGTTTGGAATAAACAGCTGCGCCAAGAGCGCATGATACACCGTCGTCAACATTCATACAATATCTGTAAAGACTTTCTTTCCCATAACTCTGGAATGAAAAATCGAAATTTCACCAAAAAGTATACAGACCATAAGACTATCAATTCCATAACTGTGCGAAGTTTGAAGTGAATTGGCCGAGGGGTTCTCAATTTACAGTGCGACATACGAAAAATCGCCTATAATTTGATGAATAAATACAGAATAATACATGGGCATTTCCATATTGGCCTGGTTATCATCCCGAGACCCCCGTATTGGCCAGAGACACAGTCAAGGGCCAATATGGGTCGAAGGATGATAACCAGGCCAATATGGAAATGCCCATGTAAAAAACTATTTATTACATACTTCCGACATCTAGAAAAGAGACACCCATATTGGCCTGAGACGAAGTCGAGGCCCATATTGGCCCAGGCCAATATGGGCCTCGATATGGAAATGATCTTGTAGTAATCCAATAACCGGTTATTTTCCCGGGGTGTGAAAATATGGACAGTTTACTTCTGGTCATATTGGTCATACAAAAATGCCTTTATTTTAACTAAGTATGTAATAAAGTCCCATAACTCTGGAATGAAATATTGAAATTTCACCAAAAAATATACAGACCATAAGACTATCAATTCCAATAACTATCTGAAGTTTGAAGTGAATTGGCAAAGGGGTTCTCAATTTACAGCGCGACATATGAAAAATCGCCTACAATTTGATGAATAAAGTCCCATAACTCTGGAATGATAAATTGAAATTTCACCAAAAAGTATACAGACCATAAGACTATCAATTCCAATACCTATGCGAAGTTTAAAGTGAATTGGCCAAGGGGTTCTCAATTTACAGCATGACATACGAAAAATCACCTACAATTTGATGAATAAAGTCCCATAACTCTGGAATGAAAAATTGAAATTTCACCATAAAGTATACAGACCACAAGACCATCAATTCCAATAACTCTGAAATTTGAAGTGAATTGGCCAAGGGGTTCTTAAGTTAGAGCGCGACATGTGAAACGGACGGACGGATGGACGGACACTCGAACATTGGTATACCATAATACGTCCCGTCTTAAAGACGGGCATATAAAAAATGATGTGGACATAAAGATCACGAAATATAGTTTTTTAAGATTTCATTTCCCCACAATATTTAACCCTCATTCAAATACTTTTGCTTTTGGTAAACAAATTACAGAATTAACCCTCCCCCTCTCTCCTGTCAAAATGACCATGTTTAAATCAATTGTTACTATGATTGCCTCAAGGGCAGACGATAAAAGGCTTAACTTGAAGTAGTTATAAAGATGATAAAAGTGGGATTTTTTTTGCTGCATTAAAGACTGACTGTCTCACAATCAGGTCCATGTATTCTAGTGGAGTGACATGTCTACCTGTGTGGATTCATCACTATACAAATCCAGCTGTGAGTGTTGGTCTAGTACAAAATCATACATCATTATCATCTTATCAAAAAGTAACTTGCTCTTGCCATTATAAAACTGAACATTTACTCTCTTGGTGCTAAACAACAATCACTCAATCTGAATGAGGTTTAGATTAATACCCAGTCCAGACAAAAATAATGAAATATTAGAAACTCTACAGAACATACACATCCTGGTATATTGCTAAAAGTGGCTTTAAAATAATATTCCATTCTTTCATATACAGTTTGCTACATTTTTTTTTATCACAAAAGTAGACTGTATGAATGAGAAAAACTCCATCCATGTATAGAAATGGTCAGGTTACAAATGTCTTCAATGTCATGGGTTAAAGGTGACATGGACAAGAAGGTTAGCAATTACAAAATCTTCATCAAATTTTGAAGGCGGATTCATAATGTCAAGTACATATTTCAAATAATTCCATTGAAAACTGCTGAAGTAGTTGATTTCATAACATAGGTACAGTCAATTTCTGTAGAGGATATCACATACATTATTTGTACCAGTTAACAAATTATTTGGACTTGTAGTTCAGAGAAAAACTATTGTTCAGGTTTCTGTCCATTAGAAAAAGAATTTCCTGTGATTGCCATGTTTTTCACTGTATACATACAAATTAGGAATTTCTGAGGAGGATCTCACTTACATTATTTGTACCAACTAAGAAATCATTTAGACTTGTTAGTTTCAATAGAGATGGCTTTTTAAGTTTTAACCAATTAAAAATAAAAACATCCCATGGCAGCCATGTATTTGCTGGATCATAACGAAATGAAGAATTTTGGTAGAGGACCTCACAAACACCATTTCTGCAAGGTTTGGTTCAAATTGGCCCAATCGTTTCAGAGGAAGTGATAAAAAAGTGAAATGTTAATAACTGTGATAACGGACAAAGCATGACAGACTCAAAGTGATTGAAACAACTCCCATGACCCTTTGGATCAAGTGAGCTAAATTTTTTTTTTTAGAAAAAGTCACAATAAAAAATTTGCTAAATTAAACTGCATATTAACATTTGATCAATGGGAGACAACTCAAATATGAAAAAACAATTCAGATGTCAAGATACTGATAATGGGTAACTTTTTTTGTTCTAAAAGCAAAAATATGTAAATTTTTGTTCAAGTTGATATATAGTGTACATATATATATATTGAGAGGAACTGAAAATGCTTTTTAGGAGAGACAACAATACTACATGCCATTTCAAACAGAAGTATACTACAGTGGAACCTGTCTAATCCGACACACCAAGGAACCAGGGAAATGTGTCGGATTTTACAGGATGTCGGAATACTCAGGGTTTTTTTTAGTTAACATAAATACTTCGGGACCATAAGTTTTTGTCGGATGTCACAGGATGTCAGAAAACTCAGGTGTCAGATTGCACAAGTTCCACTGTATCCTAAAAGTAGCGATCATGGTTTTTAACACATTGAAGACAAATCTATCATAATAAATACAAAAATAAATGATTTACACATGTTGTGGATTTATTTTTTTACTTAACAATTTTCTTTAATTAAAGCCTGGGAAAAACACAAATCTTCAACAAACAGAACTAATTATTTTGTTAGATGAACTCACCTGGATCAGGGTAATCTGGATTTCCTGAGAAGCTGCCTTTATATGAATGGGGTCCTGTATACAAGGCGTTGTCGTAATATGCCAATCCACCATAAGCCATCCCATCTTTTCCACTATGCCCATTTCTGTTAGATCTTTCTGAGCCTGGATCACTCTGTTGTGAAGAGTACCAATTATTTATATTATAATCTTCATCATCACCAACCATATACAGTCTACGGTTATTATACCATGAATTCTACCGCAAAAAAACAATGAAAAATTTAACATCAACACAATGTTCAAGCATGATATATTATTAAACATCCAATTTTACTTAGATTGCTTTTTGGTGGTAAAAAAAAACTCAAAAATACTAGTTTCAAATTTGTACTTTAACTTTGTTCCAGTCAGAACATTGCATACTGGATATAGTGTTATGATTGGTCACTTTTTTAATTTTTAAAGTATTGTACTCAAAAGTTTTATGTGTACAAGATCTGTAAATGATTGACAAGATTGAATGATAACATTTGCTGAAATTACTCGCAAGAAGTCTTTAATAAAAGAAATGAAACAAAAAAATCTCAATTTTATACTGATGCAAGATGGCCATTGTTAGACAATGTAATCTGTTCTATAAATTATGAAATTTCTATTAGAGTGAGAGAGTGAGTGATTAGTGTTGAAGAAGAATATACAATTTTTATAATCTTTAGATATGTAACCTCTTATATAATATTAGTGAGGAAGTGATTGCTATTTAATGCCAAATGAGCAAGCAATTTTGTCACCTATATCATGGCAGATACATATTACATTTTGATGAGATGATGAGATGTCCGCTCAGTACTAAACCAACAAATGTATTTGGACTTTTATACTACTAGTTCACTGAAACAACAGTTCATGGGTAGAAATGTTCCTCCATTTGGACACAATATCCTGATTCCGAGTCAACCAGTGATTGCTCTTACTCCTAAATGTTGTCTCTTTAGCCGAGAAGCAGCAAATACTAAAATTATAGTCTTTGGTTTGACCTGACCGGGACTCGAACCCACAATCTACCATACTCAAAATGAGCATGCAAACCACTACACCACTGCAAGGATTAATGCATCAGATGTACAATATTAAGATATAAATGATTATACATATACATGTATATAATAGAAAAAAAACTTGTTTTTAACTTTCTGACATTTGAAGCAAAAAATCACTTGATTTGGTCAACTCTAATTTTAAGGTAAAAGGTCACCTGAACATAACCCATATTATTAGAGCTGCATTAGATCTTTTTGCATGACATATACAGAAAAGGAAGTGCAGTTACAGATCTAATCACAGGCACTTGTTTCATTCAAAAAGTATATGCCCCCCTCCTCTTCCTTACTTCAAGGTAAACATCTGTCCTTTTCCCCCTTCCCACTTCGCCTCAATATTTTTTGCTTATTTGTGATCCTTTCGCTGACCCAATTATATCATTACACTCCCAAGATATTTCTCTTTTTGACTGCCACATTTAAATATACCTACCAGACCCCCCTCAGACGAATTGGACAAGAATATTTAGCGAAGGCAGCTTGTTTTATTTTTAAGTCATTGAATCTGATACAGCCCGGTTTAAATTGATTCAGAAAATTAAAAAAAAGGTGATTCAAAAATCAAATGTCAATAATTTGGAGTTGAACATATTTTTATAATCTGCATTGGAATAATTATCTGTATTTTAAAGGCTTACTTTACATTTGAAAGGAGATGATCACGATGGCATTGTTACACATGGCCGGTCTAGAGAATTCCGAATTCATATGAAAAATCCAGCGCAAACCGGAAGTGACTGTATCCGATTCAATGACTTAAAAATAAAACAAGCTACCTTCGCTAAATATTCTAGTCCAATTCGTCTGAGGGGGGCCCGGTAGCTATATTTAAATGTGGCAGTCGAAAAGAGAATTATCTCAGGAGTGTAACGATGTAATTGAGTCAGCGAAAGGATCACAAATAAGCGAAAAATATTGAGGCGAAGTGGGGAGGGGGAAAAGGACAGATGTTTAGGTACCTTGAAGTAAGGAAGAGGAGGGGGCATATAATTTTTTTGAATGAAGCAGGTGCCTGTGGATCTAATATTGCATTACAACAAAGAGGAACAACTACCTATGTACCTTTATATTTAGATGGAAAATTTAGGTTTGGTTTATGGTGTTTAATGGCACTTTCAACAATGTTTCAGTTTATATCGTGGCAGTCAGTTTTATTGGTTCAAACTCACAACTTTAGTGGTAATAGGCACTGATTGGAACCACGACGGCCCCAATGTACATTTATAAAAGCACCAAATTGAATAGAAAATCTGCCATAAATTAATGATGTCACTATGTTTTATGTCGGCCATATTGTCAGATGTTACCAGTTAACAAATGACATACAGTGACTACAGATGTCATGTAATGTAAATATTTCTCTATCTTTACACCTGTGTCAGAATAATATTAGAATAATATTTGTTTTTCGTAAAACACAATGAAATAAAACTTACCAGTATCTTTAAACAGATTTGTACTGATATGATTCAGTTATTATGAATAACCTATGTATTACAACTACCAGATTATTTTTAACAAAAACATTCCTGTAATGTGAGAAAATTTTGTAAACTCTCAATAGATTTGCTGTATAAACCTCATCTCAACTTTTGACACCTATAGTGTCAAACCAAAGACCATAAAATTGATATTTGCTGACTCTCCACAAAGTACCCAGCTTTAAAAAGTAAGAGAAAATGCCTTTTGGCTAGGGATAGTGTGTCTGTGGAGTGAAATATCTTCCTTAGGACTAGGCCAGACTTAAAAATATCTAAGTTTGCTGTTGGCCTACCCATACTTAGAAGGGGAGAGTAGGTGTATCATTCTCTATCCAGAGTTGTCGTTCCAACTACGCTACACAACATCTCTGTCAACGCTCATTACACAAGATTTTTGTAAAATTTAGAAACAGTAAAAAAAAATCTACTTCAAATTGTTTTAATTATTGTAAATATCAATAAAGGGGGGGGGGGGAATTTGTCACAACTGCAATAAAAAAATTTGGGTCGGCCCCAATTTAGGAGGGTCGGTCGGCCAACAGCAAACAAACCTATTTTTATTTTTGCCCCTACCTTTAGTGAGCTAGCACTGTAAAAATTCAAATCAACATGTAAGTCTTGTAAAATAAACCAGATATCAGCTACATCTCACCAAAATATTAACTTGTTCTCAACATGATACAGCTGAAGAAAAGAGCCATGGTGGCCAATAGAAGCTACTGCAACAGTTAAATCATTTTTTAGCACATTGGGGCCCCTTGTTTGGAACAGGTATAGCTACAATTCCAAAAAAAATCCATCTGAACTTTATTTGAAGTCTCAAGGATCATTTAAAATCTAAAGTACCGGTCAAATAGAACTTAAGTTATTGTGAAAAAAATAACGATAATTAGTACACACACATATCTCAAGCTATGATTTCAAAATTTCACGACCATACCACAAATAATGTGTGGTCCTATAAAATAGATTAATTAGCATTAAACAACAATCACACACCAAGCTAAGAACTCTTCTCAAAACGTTGCAAATGACTTATAGACTAAATTAATTTAATTACCGGTAGTACCAGCACTGAAATAAATGTGGATGCACAAAGAATTAATGTCAGACACATTAGATTTAAATAAGACCAAAGAATCTCGTTGCCTGGCAATTATGCCTTAAAAATTACCTCTTTTATCTGGGAAAAGCTAAGTCAACTCTGCTTAAAAAATGTCAGCAGGAAATTTCATAAGGAATCTATAAGAAAAAAAAACTCTCAAAATTGGACTTATAAAAGTAATTTTGGGAGTTGACCATATTCTGATCTCCTTTTATCTTGGACACAGTAAGAGTCGTAAATAATCTGCTTCATACACATTAAGAGAATGCATTAAGGATCATGGAAGGGGTAAATCAGCAAAATTGGTTGAAAAATAAACAGTCCACATACAAAAAGAGAAAACACCCTTTATGGCACCTTGGGATATTGTGGATTTCTGATAAAAATATGCACTTTAAATTTGCAGAGGGCTATCCAATGAGAATTTCTACCAAGTTTGGTTCAAACTGTTCCTGTGATTTCAGAGGAGATTAAAATGTAAAACTTTAAAGAAGACAGAAGCAAATTCTTCACCTGACTGAAAATTTGGGTGAGGTGAGCTAAACAGAAGAATACATTTTATGGTTCTAAGACATATCAATACAATGTCACCATTCAAAATATTTAATGAAATTCACACTAAGTTGTAAAAAAAAGCCTTAAGATATTATGAAACATAGTCAACAAAAATAAAATGTCCAAAAGATGAATCTGTATTCTTTAATAGAAAATAAATTCCCATTCAAAATATTTAATAATCAGAGGTACTTTTAAAACTTGTAAAAATTGACACAATTATTGAAATAAGGACATCCATATGTTTGTGTATTCAGAGTAAGAGTACAATTTATAGGTCATGTTTAATAAGCATTATAACTAAACTAAATACATACAGTAATGATATCAAGAAAATTATGTTAATGGGTGTGGGAATTCCAATGTCTGATTTGTCTGGCTTATCAGAGGCCTTGCAGATTTTGAGGAGTTGCCTGGCAGTAACTGGAGAGAGGCCAGGCAGTTTTTGGAAATAAATATTCTAGACCTTAAAAAGTTGAAAACAAATATTACTAATCTCAGCATAATTTATCTTGTAAATAAATATTTTGACCTAACTTTACAAATATTGATTATATATGATTAACTTGTTGTTTCCCTTGTGTTACACTAACCATTTAGTTTAAATAATTGTATGTACATGTATACATGGCAGGTAGTCATGTTGCAGGTCTACAGCAAATTTTACTTCTGTAGGATATTCAATAATAAGGTTTTCTGTTTTATTTCTTATTTTATTTTTCTTTGGTGTTCCTAGAAAATAAAGATTCTGCCATAGGCAGGTTTCTGAATGAATTGTTCAAATTTGCCAGCTGTTCTCAACCACCACTCACCATTTTCCGAATAAAATTGTCAAAACATTCAACAACACAAATTATTCAAACTCCACTCCACAATATTAAGTTATCCACCACACTTGGTATTTCAAAAGACTTATCAATGTTAAATTATAATTTGGCTGTTGTTCAAAATTGAAATAGAGACAGTTGACCTATTATTTCATATGGACAAAGGTTTTACCTATCCTTCTTATTTTACAGTATTAAAAAGGGTGTGTTCCCCGAACGTCAACTTTCTTATTATTCAAACTCCACTCCACGATATTAAGTTATCCACCACACTTGGTATTTCAAAAGATATACCCTGTCCCATTAATAAATGACTTATTTTTATGTTAAATTGTTTATAATTTGACTGTTGTTCAAAATTGAAATAGAGACAGTTGACTTATTATTTCATATGGACCAATGGTTTTACCTATCCTTCTTCTTATTTCACAGTATTAAAAAGCACTTTTTTATAGGTTGAATACATTTGTTTATTTTGATCTTTCAAATTTGCTTCAAGGAATAGTTCAATTAACATACTAAGACAGATTTAAATATATTAAGTGTATCAACTACTTTCTGTGTCATTTACAGTAAACTAAAATTTAGGACCATTGAATGAATATTTTACCTTTCATCAACAATCATAATTTTGTCTATTAATACACCATTCGTTACGTATTTAATTACAAATATTATGGTAGCATGCCCGACTTTTTTTTAAACTTTAAGCTTAGAAAAAAATAATAATCAAAGAATGTAAATATTAGAACATGCTGCAAAGGTATAAATTACATCTGTGACACTACCTTTGATATAGCTTTTGATAACTTTTGTTTCCAAACTCAAAATAGCTATTAATATATTATGTTGTCGTTTAATTTTCATAGGTATTTCAATTCATTAAATTCAAACACCAAATGAAATGTAACTTCTAAACAGAGAAATTCAGAAACATAGAACAAAAAACTTTTATTGACTCTCATGGATTAGATTAGATATATGGTGTTTAATGCCACTTTCAACAATATTTCAGTTATATTGTGGTGGTAGGTTTTATTGATGGAGGAAACCAGAGTACCCGGAGAAAAACTAAGTCACTAACAAACTTTATCACATAATGTTGTATCGAGTACATCTCGCCATGAACAGGGTTCGAACTCACAACTTTAGTGGTGATAGGCACCGATTACATAGGTTGTTGTAAATCCAACTATTATACGATCATGACCATGATGGCACCCGACTCTCATGGAGGTAGAAGAGAATTATCTGTAGCAATTTCAGTAGAAGTATCAAAAACATGTGTTTATTCAAATGTTAGAGATCAGTGATCCACCACAATCCATACTTATCAAAAGCTTCAAAAATACGTCTGACAATTCAATTCATATTGATCATATGGTAATTGAATTTACATATACAATTACATATACACTAAATATACTGAAGGGAAAAAGAAACGCAGGGTAACATAATATGCTCCTATTTTTTAACTGCGTGGCATAAAATTACGAAAACTGGGCAGACGAGTGGTTTGGTCAGTGTGCACTAAAATCTAAAATCGGTGTCTAAAGTTACTCAACCGTGAAAGGTTGTGACATAGAGAAAGTGATAAAAAGCAAATAACACGTGCAGAATAATGATAACAAGTTCGTCAACACATCGTGTCATACTACTTTATACTCTTGAGGTATACACATCGCTTTCCACTATTTAAAGTTAATTTTAATCTCTTGTAATCATGCCACGGCTGACGGAAGTTCAGAGGGGTCAGCCTATTGCATTGCTAATGCAAGGTCAAAGGCAACAACAAGTTGCTTTGCAATTTGGTGTGAATGTTTCCACCATAGAGCGTCTTGTCCTCGTCTGAGAGATACTGGAAGGGTTGACGAACGTCCGCAGCAGGGATGTCCGCGCGTAACGATGCCATGTCAAGACAGGGCTATTTGTCTTGCCCACCTGCGTAATCACCACGTTACTGCCACTGAAACCGCTTTAACTACGGTAGGCAATCATAATCGCCACATTCACCAAAAACTGAGAAACCGATTGCGCGAGTTTGATTTGCGAGCTCGTCGACCTTACATTGGTTTTCCTCTCACTCGTGCAGGTCGCGCGTGTGGTATGGCTTGGTTGGTGGCACATGGTCCCAGACAATTTCCAATGAGGCAATGGAGATGTGTCTTTTTCACAGATGAGTCCCGGCTCACTCTTTTTCGTCCAGACGGTCGACGTCGTGGGGAACGCTTCACCGATGCTTGCATTCTTGAGAGGGATAGGTTTGGGGATGGCTCGCTTATGGTCTGGGAGGGATTTCTCACGGGTTAAAGACGCCGTTGATTGTGATAGCCAGAAATTTAACAGGCGTAAGATATAGGGATGAAATCCTCTGGCCAGTTGCAGTTCCATATGTGCAATAGCATCACCTAATTTTTCAGCAGGATAACGCCCGGCCCCATGTAGCCAGAGTTTGTCAAGATTTTCTTGCCAATCATAACATTAACCCACTCTATTGGCCTCCGTACAGTCCAGATTTGTCCCCAATCGAACATCTGTGGGATGAAATGGAGTCCATTGGACAGAAGAGTAAAGGGGCGTCGGAATGCCCTCGCTACTCTCGACCAATTAAGGGCTGCCTTGTTGGAAGAGTGGGATAATATCCCCATGAGAAGGATAAATGCTCTGATGAACTCCATGCACAGGAGAATCAGGGCTTAACAGATGCACGAGGGGGGCATACGAGATATTGACGAGTTAATCGATCTCACTTTAACATATTGGGGGGGGGAGGGGTACTGTTAAATTACTCATGAATTATTGATCAAAATCTAATGAAATTTAAAAAAATTATTGATTAAATTTGTTTTTATCCTTATTTATTAATATTGAAAAAAACATTCAAATAAATAATATTAAATCACCTAAAATGTTGACCCTGCGTTTCTTTTTCTCTTCAGTATATGTATCACCACTAAAGTTTGTCAGTTCTGAACCAGCCTGTAGTAAAGTATGCTCAATAAAACTTTATCTTTGGTATCTTTTCTTTTTTATTATGTGCATTTCAACTATTAGTCAGCAATTTAAAGAATCCGTAACATCAATGGATTTCTCAGAGAAACCCAGGTAACATCCATCATCCATCGACAATAACCAGAGTATAACTGACATTGTTGAAGGTGACATTAACTCTATGTAATTCTTTCCATCACATTCACATTTCACGCTGTGAATTTAAACATCATTACTTATTATTTAATGCAGACACACACATGCTTGCACTTCCTATTAGTGTTAGCTCAAACAGAAAAAAAAAACAAAATAAGAAGAGTTTATATTAACTATCAATATTTGTGTCAACAATTTTCAAATAAAACTGTATTTCATCTTTTTGCTTGTGCATGTTTCTTATATTTGAAAGTACACACAATAATTATAACATTACATAAATAATTTTTTGTTGGGACTCATTTTCACAGATACATGGATGAAGTGGCCAAGTTTGGTAAAGATCCAAAATACAGAACTAAAGTTATCGTGTGGAAACGACCCTGTTGTCAAAAATTATATTTATAGCAACGGTGACCTTGACCTTTGACCTAATGACCTCAAAATAAATAGGGTTCTTCCCCTTCCACAGGGGAATCATGTGGCCAAGTTTGGTAAAGATCTGATATACAGAACTAAGTTATTGTGCAGAAACCTGTGTGGACGCCCGCCTGCCATACCCAATCACATAATACGGTCCGTCTCAAGACGGGTATATAAAAAATAGGGTAGGTAGTTAGGGATTTTTTTTTTTTTCAAAATATTTTTACATTAAAGGTGCTTAAGCCAAAATGACTATAAAAAAATAGGGTAGGTAGGGAAACCCTAAACACTTTTTTTTTTTTGGCCTGAGGTCATTGTTGCTAAATCTTTAATTTCTGTGTAGTATTTTGTCAACCATTGTTTGCCTTATTTGTCCTTTTTCTTTTGACCACTGTATTGTTTGTCTTTTATTTTATGGATTCTTAATACATTTTTGGTATCTTAAACCTTATGTCATATAGTCTGTTTGACTTCTATAAATCTTCAAAAAAAAATTCTTAAAAATCCAGTTTTCAAATCAACAATTTTTTTTCTAGATGTTTATTAATATATGATATATACGAACTCTGACAATTAATTTCAAAATTTTTGGTCCATTATTAAAAAAGTTACCCATTAGGTCTCTATGTTAATTATATTATCTAAAGTGTAAAAATATGGATGGAGTGAGTACAAATAGTGTAATAGCCAAGCCATGAAAACAATATAATAGACATGTGCTTTCAATGAATATTTCATTGTACCATTTGATACTTAATTATCAAAAGGTTACTCATTAACTGCCCATAGATGATAGTCAATTGTTATTATGTACTTTGATATTTAATTGTCCTATGTCACATGGTACAGTCTGTTATTTGTACTCACTCCCTCCAGATTTTAACACTTTAGTCAATATAATTAACATAGAGACCTAATGGGTAACTTTTTTAATAATGGACCAAAAATGTTGAAATTAATTGTGAGAGTTCGTATATATCATATAATAATAAACGTCTAGAAAAAAAATTGCCGATTTGAAAACTGGATTTTTAAGAATTTTTTTTTGAAGATTTATAGCAGTCAAACGGACTATACCAGTTGTCAAAAATAATACAAACATTTCAGTATAATTTTCTCATAATTTGTAGATATTTGAACCTTTAAAAAATGAGAGGATAATTTTATACCAAGTAGAAAATTCAAGTTGTTAAATTACAAAAAAATGAACACATCTTAAGGGAAAATATATGCTATTTTCATTGAACTTAAAAGTCTTTGCATGAAATTGGACCCTTTCGGTAGGCTTTTAAGGGAAATAACTCTTGTAAAATGTATAATTTTAGATCAAAGTCATAAATGTGCAAATGGTCTAACGTTGCCTATAGTTACCTACTATTGTAAAAGACCGAACAGGAAATTTTTGATCAGTTCCAAATCTTAAATGTTAATAAACCAGGTGGACCCGATAATCTTCCTCCTAAATTTCTGAAAGCAATCTTCCAGTCTATAGTCAAACCGCTTCTTATATTATTTAATAAAAGTTTATATTACAGCCTTGTACCTATAGACTGGAAGATGGCAAATGTGTCTGCAATCTATAAAGGTAAAGGTGGACCCAATAGTGTCACTAATTACAGACCCATATCTGTTACTAATTGCTTTAGCAAAATGCTTGAAAAAATAATATTTAAGCACCTTCACAATTACCTATTACAGTATGATATATTGTCACATGATCAGTCTGGATTTAAACATAGAGACTCCACTGTTAATCAATTACTGATAATATATGATACTGTAATGAAAAACTTAGATATTGGAAAAGATGTAAGATTTGTTTTCTGTGACGTCTCAAAGGCATTTGACCGAGTATGGCACCGTGGTCTTCTTTATAAATTAAGAAAATATGGTATTAAGGGCAATTTATTAAATTGGTTTAGTAATTATTTAACAGACCGTAAACAGCGGGTCTGTATGGAGGGATGTAATTCAAGTTGGAAATCTATTAATGCTGGTGTACCTCAAGGCTCTATTCTGGGTGGGACCTTATCTGTTTTTGTTGTTTATCAATGATATTGTGGATGTTGTCTCTAATAAAATGAAACTCTTTGCAGATGATACATCTCTCTACTGTATTGTTGATGACCAGCAAATAGCGGCAGAGTCACTGAATTCTGATTTGGATAGCTTGCATACATGGGCACAAAATTGGGAAGTTACTTTTAATGCTACTAAAACAAAATCCATATTGTTTACTCGCAAGCATGATATTGATATACCGGTATTAAATATGAACAATATTGAACTAGAAAATACTTGTGAACACAAACATCTTGGTCTAATTTTCAACCATACTGGTACGTGGAAAAATCATATTAATGAAATGTATTCTAAAGCCTTTTCTCGTCTAAATATACTTAGAATGCTTAAATATAACATTGATAGGAAATCTCTAGAAAAGCTATATTTTGGATTTATCAGACCTTTTTTGGAATATGGGAATGTAGTATGGGATAACTGTACTAAACAGGAGTCTGACTTAATTGAATCAGTTCAATATGAGGCTGCCAAAATAGTGACCGGCATGAGGAAAGGTACATTAAGATCAAAATTGTACAGTGAATTGGGATGGGACTCTTTAGAAAACAGACGTCAAAAACAAAAACTTATACTTATGTTTAAGGCTCTACATGGGTATCTTCCTAACTATTTTTCAGAAATCTTTAGTTCTCATTTTCCTGAAGCTAATTACATGCTCAGGAATCATAGAATTTATAATGTGCCACAGATACATACTCAGTCATATAGTAGAAGTTTTTTCCTGTCTGTAATGAATATGTGGAATAATCTTGATGAAGATATTAGAAATATCCCTTCTATTTCCTTGTTTAAAAAAAAATTAAATGATGAAATTACCCAGCCACCAAGTTATTTCTCATCAGGACCCCGCAAGATGAATATCATTATTTGTCAACTGCGCAATAATGTTAGTAATCTTAATGATCACTTGTTTCGGGCTCACTTGTCCGACAGCTCACAATGCCCCTGTGGGGATGCAGTGGAGGATTGTTTTCATTATTTCTATGTTTGTCCTCTGTATATGAGACATATAATCATTATGTTCCAAGATCTGAGAAGATATAGTGATATACTTAATCTTGAAATACTTTTACAGGGCTCTGATAACTTATCTTTAGATGAAAATTTATATATTCTACAAACAGTATACAGATATATTGAAAATACAGGGAGGTTTACTTATTAAATATTTATTTTTACATTTGTATTTGCATCATAATTGCATCGGTCAAATGACTAGGTGTGTAAATAATATACTGTTCTCAGAAATTACTATTTAAATAATTTTATCATCTGCTCCTATTGTGTTTTTGTGTATGTGTTATGTTTGTTTATATATTGCATTTAGTTTGCTTTTGTTTACTTTTTTTTCTCATATAGCGTTCCCTTTTCTTATTTTGATCTGTTCAGATTAAATCGTTCTCTATCTTTTTTTTCTTATTACATTTTTGTATTTTTTTTTCTTTTTATTATGTTATATGTATATAACCGAAATCTTTTGACACCTTTAATTTTCTGTTATTTTTTTTTCTAATTACATATCAAATAATCTTTTACTATTCTATTCAAGATATTCTGAAATTTTATAAAGATGACTTTATTGATTAGATTGGCCATAAAGTATTGTAAAATTAGTTAACATAAACATTAGTTGCCCTTAGTTACTACATTTCAGTTTTCATTTTTTTTTTTCTCTTTGTCCAAACATTTATTTTGAAATTTGTTAACATGGTTCATTGACTTGGTCATATTAATTATTGAATGCAGAAATGGTGTACTAAATAGTATTATTTGTCTTTAATTGTTTATTTGTTCATCTTGTTATAGGAGAGGATTTGTATAGGCTTAGCCTGTTATCCAATCCTTTTGATTTACTCAATAAAATGTTTGAAATGAAATGAAAAAAGACCTAATCACTACAATAAAAACTATGTAAATTAAGTTCACAATTTTAAGTAGGGGCAGCACACATCCTAGCTGGGGAACCATAGCGACACATAGTACATCAGTAAATATGTAAAACTGTAATGCTTTTCTATATATAAGTACGATTTTATAACCTATGTGATATTAGCTGTTCATTTGTTCTACATTTTCCATAACCATAAGTTTAATTTTGAGATGGTCCATATATATACAGTAAGTGGACATCACTGTTCTTCACCTCCATTTTTTTCCTATATATTTCTTATAAAACCACAATTTCCCAAAAAAATTATGCAGAAGTAATTTCTGAACAAAATTTACTGAAATTTACTCTACCAAATACAAATAGTTTTGAAGTTTTTCTTCATAATCTTCATATAAATTTGATTGATTTATTTATTGTGTTTAACACCACTTTCAGCTATATCATGATAACCAGTTTTAGTGGTGGATGAAGACAGAGTACCCGGAGAGAACCACCGACCATGGGCAAGCAACTGGTAAACTTTATCACTTGCGAGTCGAGTGCACCCTTTTTTGTAATTTACCTTGTCAGGTGCAAACCCACACCATATTTGCCATAGACTTGTACTGTACTGCATAATAATCACGAAAAAAAGAAGAAGAAAAAACTACAATAATGGTAAACAAGTGTATAAATTTCTAAATAACTGATCCTCCTCCTCATCGTCATCGTCCATCTTGGATTCACGCCGGTTTACTTGTTTGTACACATACCGTTCTTTAGACCGGCGACCCGTTTTGACAACCGAATCAAGTACGACTACTGTAACAGTGTACATATTTGTATTTATCAATTATTCACTGTCGAGTCAGGCATCGGAAACGATTATCTCCCTTGGCTATATACTCAACCATTACAGCCAAAAACTGTTGCTAGATTTGTGTATCGTGTTAGGTAAATGAGTTTGCCAGACATTTATTTATGGATATATTGTGACAAAATATGGATGTAATAGTTTGAAATATATAATTTCACAAGGAGGTTTGTATTATTTTACATTCAACATACGTCTTCTTGTGAAATTTTGGATGTGAAGTGAAATATAATCAAATTATGGGCCAAATTTTACCAGCGAGCTGCTGTTAAGTTCGGATCAGAATCAGGATTATTTTTATTTTGACAAATTTTTCTGAATGGTTTTTTGTTCTTTTGTAAGGTATTTTTACCTTAATAATTATATATAAAAACAGAAAATATAGGTTATATATTTTTATAAAATAAATTAATTAAAAAACACGTGTCTTCTTAGAAAAAGGTAAATCCGAGGATTTATGATTATGCAAAGCAGATGTTTGTTTACAAACTGAAACAATAATTATATATATCAGTGTATTTTGTAAACAACTAATGTTACGTAGATATCTAACATAGTTAACACTTAATCCAAATATATAAGCTTATAGACAAACTGTGTTAATCACTATAAATTTGGTTCATTTTTTTCAGTAGTAATTTTATAATACTATACAGTACTATGATTATCTCCCTTTAATAAAATTCCTTAAAAAGCATTTTCCTCAATAATTAGTGTTAATTCAACTTTTTGCATTTAATTGTTATATTTTGAAATTATTATCAATATTAAACAATAACTTTTTTAGGTTCATATTTATAAGAATATTGTAGTTGCAATTATTATGAATATTATAATTGCAATTATTTAAATTAAATATACCTACCTTGAAGAACTTTTGGATTTATTTATATAATCAACGCCCACTTTTCTATAATTTTATTGCCGAACTTCCTACGGTCTTTTCCGAATATTATAATTATACTACGGTATGTTCCGAATTATTTCGGTCGATTCTAAATTAACATACACACGTCAAATGCGTCAAAAAACTATACGCGAACTGGACGAGAATTCCTTTACTTATTATAAAATCCCGAGATACATCGAATGGTAAAATCTGCCATTTTCTAGCATGTTATTTGCCGTTTCCATCCCCTGGTCGAGTGCACCGTAAAAAAAATGTTTGGCGGTACGATACTGATTTGGCGGTACGATACTGATAGACTCTATAACTTTTCTTAAAAGGGCAAGTAGTAGATAGACTAAGCACAATTTTACTTTGTTCTATATTTCCCTGTTGCTTATATTTTTAATTAATTACAGTTTAGGTTGAGTCATCCAACACCATGTGCTGCTGTAGTATCAGACGTAGGGTAGTGAGGCCGGGAACCAGTTAAAAATAAATATAACTTTGAACTCCAACCTGGACTGGACATGTATCATTCCGTCATTAACATGCCGTTTCAACGAATATTGTATTGCCTATTGGCACAAAAGGAAGAATGTGTACACAGCTCTACTACCACATTCGTTTTTGATATTGTTATTGGTACATTTGCAGCGTTTTGTCTGTACTATTTGTGTAGCTAGGGTACACAGATTCGAAGCAGGAGAAACTCGATCAGTTGGCGTTTTGTACATCATTTCAATAAAATATACTATCCGAGGGAAGACAACCGGGTGGTCCTATGAGAAGACAGAACTACGTGTAGCATGGGAACAATAATATTTAATTTTTCGAAATTCAAAAACACATGACAGTGAATTAATCTTATAGTCCCAATATATTTTAATAAGGGCATGCTGTGAACAGACGTCGTTAACTTCCTAATACCACTACGTCCAGCATCACATCACCGACACTGGTTGGTGTCTCTGCACCCCTGGTAGTCAATATATAGCTGGAAATTGATGTGAAGTGGTGATAAACACAGATACCCTCACCCCTTTCCCCAATTTAGTTCACTGTGACGGATATATTTTTACAAGGCATTCTTACACAAGAATTAACAATTATATGCTATAGCTACAAGCACACTGTTTTATGCCGCCGTTAATGCATGTTTAACTTTTATTTCCAGATTATGGTTAAAATATAGATTTTTTTTCTCCCATTTCAGGTTTTCTGATACTTAAACTGTTTTTTTTTCTTCTAAATATAAATAATAATAGAGGAAATTGTTAGAGTTTTTGAACTGGGATAGAATGAATTCAGTCACGATTTATATTATTTGCTTTAAACGAAAATTCATAATTATTCATGTATTTGCGGGTGACGTGAGGATGGTTGGCTAACATTGAAAATGTTAAGACTGAATGGTGTGCATAGGGTTGGATTGTTGATTGACTAGTTACCTGTGCCCATTCCTGTAAAACACGTCAGCATAGAAAATAACATGAATGGATCAGATTACAAAAAATATATATCTGTATGTTCGTTATATTTCACTGAATGGCGGCTTATTGCGAAATAGCAAGGACCGTACATAAGTCCTTGGAAAAAGAAATATTGAAATATAATTGTTAAAATATAATAACCAAACTCTTATCGAAAATTTAAGGAAATATATAATACGGAGTTTGACAAATAAAAAGTGATACTTCTTTTCTAACACTGGTTTATGAAATGAACAAAAATTTTAAGTTTGATGCTATTTTAGTAGGTATTTGGGAAGTAATCTGTGTTTACTATTTCGATGACTCAATTAACAGGGATTTTAATTTAACACGCACCAATATCAAAATGTTCAAATCTTAAGTAAGTCTGAATACGACAGTAAATTACACAATAAAATATATATAATTCTCTATTGTCAGTTTTTATGTGGAGTAATGGTATAAGTACTAGTGGTCTTCATAAACGGACCAGTACATTAGGGTCGATTCTTATTTCTGGGAGTACCAGTATTGTTTTATTACTCCCAGATTACTTGCACCACAAGCATGTTTCACCATATCAAACAATATGAGTTGCACATAAACATGAATCGTTATTCTTTAAATATATTAACTAGTTCAACAATTTAAATACATGCATAGTTTTAATTTAAATGGAAATATTTTCCACGGATCAATAGCCAAGTATAACCTCAATAATCAATATAGTATTACTCAAGGAATATTTTTTATTTTTATGATTTATTATAAATAAAAATTTAATTTACTCCTTCCATGATAAATTTCATGATATCATACAATAAAATATGTCAGAGTACATGTTTATTCCTATAAAGTCAGAACAGACGTAAGCGAACAATGTAAATATAAATACTCTACCTCATGTCTGATTTTGTAACTCCCCGACATGACTAGTCCTGTGTCACTATAACACACCACGGGATGATGGAGTTCTGTTTATTTTTTGTTTTGTTGTGATATTTGATAACTACTCATCTGTGTTCAAAACACCTGACCAATTCGAACACATGGCTTATTTTGAAATGACTGTATATTTTTCCGTTTTGGATCACTGAATTACGGATATTTAAGCTTGCTTCGTGAGAATAATTAGTATAATCATTAGGTATGTCGTTGTGTCTCCGGCGTCTATATGTACATTTTTTATATTATAACAGTTCTGTTATAAAAAATATGTTTTTCTTCTAATTAATGATTAACGGATTAACGGGTACGCTGTCCATATGTTGTTTATACCAGTTAATTATTGATGATAGAAGTTCAAGTCGATATCTTCTTTTCACGTATCAAAAGTTACGTTGAACAATAACATACCCTGGGGATTTGTGTAGTCAAACTCGTTTTTAATCACATCTCGCTGAAGTGCATTTAAACTCTAACAGACAAACATTTTCTTAATTCTCATAAAAGTATTTTCCATTGATTATGTGATCGATTGGTCTATTGTTGTTTAGCGCCAGGTGTGTAATAGACTGGTAGTTCGGTTATCATTATCAATGACAACAAAGCCAGAAAAGAAGGTGCTGCATGGGTTTATAACGAATGTCCAAACGCGCATGAAACGTTTTTATTATGTCAATTTAGTCATGGCTAATCTTTATTTTTTATATGTCCGTTTCGGTGGATTAGGGGTGTTTTACCAACATTTAAGGAAGCAGGCGGACGAATAGGAAAATAAAAGTAGTAGTTGAAGGAGAATACTCTAAAGAAGTAAAAGTTGATTCAAGAGTCTCAAAACGACAGTTCCTGGTCCATTACTCTTTCTTTGTCCTTTTTGACACATCACATCAACCTGTAAGAACTAGACCCAAGAGACGAACAATTTACTTATGGAAGAAAGCTAACATCATGGAAATTAAAAGGTCCCTGCAGGAGTATTATAGACATTTCCAGTCTCAGTCCTTTTCATCTGTCAACGAGATGTGGAATAGTATTAAAGAGGAGATAACAAAAACAATCCAAGATCATGTACCAACTAAGAGAATATTGGCCAGACAAACTCACCATTGAGTAGACGGGAACATCAGGGAAGCTACTCGTAGGAAATTAAGAGCCTAAGAGCTAAGAGAACATCTAACCCTGCAGACTGGAAAAGATACAGGAGTATCAAAGCACAAACTCAGAGGGAATTACGATCAGCCTCTAGGAAATACTGTAACGTGCAGGGGGTTGCACGTCACTGGCGTAATCCGGTTCGTACCAGAGTTACTTCTCTGGATTCAAGTGACGCTCTGTATATCGTGTATTTAGCTTATACAGTTATTTAGCTATGGTCGATGTTGTGTGTTTGCAGCACCCGTGCGTCGGAGCTGTGCGTTTTACGCACGCACCTGCTATTAGATTAACCTGTGCGTTTTCAGCACCCGTGCGTCAGACCTGTGTGTTTTACGCACGCAGCAATTACTAGTTCAACCTGTGCGTTTTATCCTCGCACCTATTACCAGTTGTTTAACCTGTGCGTTTCCGCACGTACCTATTACTGGTTCAACCTGTGTGTTTTGACGCACGCACCTTTTACTAGATCAACCTGTGCGTTTTACGCACGCCACTATAGATAATTCAATCTGTGCGTTTTTACAGCACTTGTGCGTTGACGCACGCCACTATAGCTAATTCAACTTGTGCGTAAAGCTGCTTAATCAAGTAACCAAGAGCGAATAATAGTACACCTTGACCAAACAAATTGCTCGACCGAGCAACCCAAAGTGACCAAACACGTTGCGACAAGCGTTTATATACCCTATTTTGGACTATACCATTTTATACAGACGATTCCAAAAGTCTGCATCATCAAAACGATTTTATATAACCCAATTATAACCATAAAGCGTGTAAATGATCTGACTATTTCCGTGTATTATTTCATATCCTAACCCGTTTATGATTCTGTTAGTTATCGTAGTAATTATAAACAATAAAAATATAAACTATTTGTATGCTTAAAATGCTATATTTACCCAACCACTAGATAAATAAGAATGGTCTACTGTTTCGGGAATTGTAAATTAATTATTTGCGTGCCAACTGTGTATTTTAAACAATTAAAACAATGTAGATAAACAGGGGAATTCGTGGCAGTGGGGAAAGAAATTATACGGTCAAGTGCGTAAATTATCACCTATATATAGTCTTAATTTATTGTTAAAATTTGCATACGCATTTTATCAGCACTAACCTAAAGGAAAATCCCAAACGTTTCTGGGCAGCGATTAAGAGTAAAAAAGCAGGAATCTACAGGAGTGGAACCGTTGAAAAACAAGGATGGCTTTATACACAGTGACACAACATCTAAAGCTGAAATACTTAACGAACAGTTTCAGTTAGTTTATACTACAGAAAACACAAGTACAATGCCAGATAAAGGACAGAGTAAATACCCATCCATGAATAACATTGTTATCAACACAAAAGGCGTATTCAAGTTGCTAAAAGATCTAAACCCTCATGACCTGACTATACCGTCATTTACACTAAAGAGTGCTGCGGACAAACTGGCACCAATTTTAACACAACTACATATACCAGTACTCACTAGCCGAAGGCGAAATACCATCTGATTGGAGAGATGCTCATATTGTTCCTGTATTCAAGAAAGGTGAAAAACACCTTCCGTCAAATTACAGACCCGTATCCTTGACATCGATTGTCTGTAAATTACTTGAACACATCATCCACAGCAACATTATGAGTCACTTTGACCGGTACAACATTCTGACCGATACACAACATGGGTTCAGAAGCAAGTGTTCCTGTGAAACCCAACTGGTAACAACAATACAGAAGATAGCCCAGAACCTCACATCTAAAGGACAGGTCGATGTCATATTACTTGACTTTGCCAAGGCTTTTGATAAAGTCCCTCATCTCAGACTTCTACATACACTCAACTTCTATGGAGTTGATGGAACCACGCTGGCCTGGATATCTTCATTTCTTAGTAACCGGAAACAGCTGGTGCTCCTAGATGGAGTGAAGTCTTCCGAGAAAGCAGTACTCTCAGGAGTACCTCAAGGTACAGTCCTGGGTCCCTTGCTCTTTTTATCATTTATTAATGACCTACCGGATGTTACCACCTCATCGGATACACGCTTGTTTGCAAATGACTGCCTCCTCTATCGTCACGTCAACAGCCAGAACGAATCAGACCTGCTGCAAAAAGACCTTTCAGCACTTGAAAAATGGGAAGAGGAGTGGCAAATGAGTTTTCACCCACAGAAATGCACAGTCATCAGGATAGCTACAAACCAACGACATGCCATACTAACACAATACACTCTACATGGTCATACTCTAGAAGTTGTCGACAGTGCCAAGTACTTAGGAGGCACCATTAGCAAGGACTTACAGTGGTCCAAGCACATTGACAACACAGTCTCCAAGGCTAACAGAACAATGGGTTTCATCCGGAGAAACATCAGAGACTGCACCAAACCAGTCAAAGCTGCGGCATACACCACAATGGCAAGACCAACACTCGAGTATGCATCCACTGTCTGGGACCCACATTCATCTGCAGAAACCCATAAACTACAGCAAGTGCAGAGGAGAGCCGCTAGGTTTGTAGACAACTACACGGAGCGCACACCTGGCTGCGTGACGCATATGGTACAGAACCTCGGCTGGCAATCACTTCAACAAAGACGATATAACAACCGTTTCATCGTCATGTTCAAGATCATACATGAGCTTGTTGATGTCCAGACAGACGTAATCAGAACCGTTTCATCGTCCTGTTCAAGATCATACATGAGCTTGTTGATGTCCAGACAGACGTAATCAGAACCGTTTCATCGTCATGTTCAAGATCATACATGAGCTTGTTGATGTCCAGACAGACGTAATCAGAACCGTCTCATCGTCATGTTCAAGATCATACATGAGCTTGTTGATGTCCAGACAGACGTAATCAGAACCGCGAACAGTATGACGGGAGGTTCCAGCCGCCTGTACCAACCAGTGGCACAAAAGGAATATTATAAGTTCTCCTTTTCCCCTCACACCATCAGGGAATGGAACCCTTTGCCAGCCTCAGTCACTGATGCAGACAAATCAGAGGAGTTCAGGGGTACGTTTCAATGCCCAAAAACATCTTAAGCATCAAAAACAAAAGCTAGTAATTTTATAATGTTAATGGACATGTACTACAACAAGCTCAAAATAATGCAAACCTGGGGTTACAAATTCCAGAAGATCGAAAATGGACCATCCATATATCCAACGTAGCGAAAAAAGCAAACTCAGCATTAGACTTCCTAAGAATAAATAATACTATATTTTTTACCAGAATGTAGGAAAACAGCGTAGTTCACCAGTACGACAAACGATGGAGTGTCGTGCAATAGTATGTGACCACTACATAGCTGCCACTAACTTGAAAGAATTCGATGACAAGCAGCGAGAGTACAAATCAAGAGTAGACGGGAGCGTCTCAAACATGCTTAACAACCTAGTACTGAAAGACCTCCAGACTAGATGCTCCGATTTTTCCCTTTATGTTTCATGTCAAACCACATTGTTTAACAAAAAAATATAAAGAGACCATTTCTTGACCAAAATGTTTTGAAGTTTTTTTTGTATAATCTTCACATAGTTTTAAATTTTTGACGATCTAAGCCCATTCTTAAAGTTCAAAAATATTAATAATAATATAGTAGTTTATAATATTAAAATTAAATCATGACTTAAAAAAATCTTAAATCGCAAAATCATATGAAGTTTATGAAGAAATACTTCAATGCATTTTGCGTTTGTGAACGTAAATTTAAGCAAAGGTGTTCAAGAAATGAGAATTTACAAGAATTGTCGATTGCGCATACGGCAATGTTTTTTGTTGGGTCAAGATGAAAATGAGGACTTTGTGTGGATGACCTCACACACATTATTTGTACTAATTCTGCAGAATCATACGGACTTGTACATGTAGTTTCAGAGGATATTTTTTAAAAGAGTTTTAGCCGATCAGAACCAATAATTATCCATGTTGGCCACGCTGTTAGCATGTTCAAGATTTTGAAGATATTTTGTGTAAAGGATAGCACAAACTTTTTTCCTGCAAAGCTTGAGTATAATTAGTCCAGTAGTTCCAGATAAGAAGATTTTAAAGTGTCAACCGATCGGAGCCAATAGTTTTGCCATTTTTTGCTAGGTCACACAAAATAAAGAAATTTTGAAGACGACCTTGCAAACATCATTTCTGCAAACTTTGTTTCCAATTGTCCTGGTACAAAATGTAGTTTAAGAGATTTTTTTTTGTATTTAAGACAATTAGAACAAAGAATTGACCAAGGCAGCCATGATCATGGATAGTGTCCACTTGTACTACACTTTCCGGTCCTTTTCTCATTCATGACTTGTCACCGGGTTTGTAACATAGAGTAACACGATGGGTGGCGGGTACCACTAATAAGAGCAGAAACTGCTTACCCTTTCGGAGTACCTGAGATCACCCACGGTTTTTAGTGGAATTCGTGTTACTCGATCTTAAGGTTTCTGTGTAATGTTTTGTAGATCGTTGTTTGTCCTTTTTCTTTTTGCCATTGTGTTGTCTGTCATTCTATTTACGCATTCTGATTACCGCTTTGGTGTTTTCAAACTCTTTGCAAGACCACAACAAAATGGGGAATTTATGTAGACGACCTCGCACAATTATTGGTACCATATCATTTGCACTTGTAGTTTCAGACAAAATCGGAACAAAGAATTACCAAGGACAGGCATGGTTTTTGCTGTTCTATACAAAATGAGAAAATTTTGTATTGGATTTCCCCGACAAATTTCAAGCTTAGTTCTGATTGGACCTGTAGGTTAATTTCAAATAAGATTTTTTGTTACTTTCAGCTAACCAGAACCAAAATTTGCCAATTATCACTATGGTTTTTTTTTGGTACAGATAAAGACAAAACGAAAAATTTACGCGGGGCCCATTTACCAGCACATTATTTGTACAAGCTATCAAATCACTTCAACTTGTAATTTAACAGACAAATTAAGGGACATTTTTCATTTTCAAATAACCAAGAATTGTCCATGATTTTTGCCGAATCAATATGAAATCAAAGTTCACTATGAGATTAAATTTCGGTAAACGGACAGAAAGTCACAGGACAAAAAGTCACAATTTTGATAGGACAAAAAGTCACAAATCATTATTTTAATACACATAGGACAAATAGTCACAGGAGGAAAAGTCACAATTTTGATAGGACAAAAAGTCACAAATCATTATTTTAATACACATAGGACAGAAAGTCACAGGACAAAAAGTCACAATTTTGATAGGACAAAAAGTCACAAATCATTATTTTAATACACATAGGACAAAAAGTCACAAATTTCAATTTTAAATATAGGACAAAGTCCCAGTTTGCTTGTATGTTTATGACATTTCTTTTCCCACATTAAATTCTACAGCAGATAGTTAAATTGATACATTTGATAGTGATAAGATCTTGATACAACCTGTTTTGCTTAGGTTAAAACTATGTGGTGACCTCTGGATGTGTATTCCATCATTGCTTTTAGTGATATACTGGAATATTCATGGCATTTTGTCAGTGGTAAGGTGTACTGGATACAACATTATGTGATAAAGTTTTCAAAGCCGAGCCTTAAATACAAATTCTGCAAAAAACAACAGGTGGTACCTATTTGCTCACAAAAGCCATACTGCAGACAGCACCAGTACAGGAAATAAGATCAGAAATTGAAAGGAAAAAACTTAGAACTGTCTCCTCTGTATTGTTAGTTTGATTTATTTCTGAAGAAAGAAGCCATACTTTCCCCCTAATTAGAAACCGTTAACTGTTGTCAAAACTATTAATTAGATATGCATCCTGCTTGTTTATTCAGAAATCAAGTTGTTGTTTTAAAAGGGATATTTTAATGATTGTAAATATACAGTACTTCTTTTAAAGCCACAACACACAAATGTAACAATTTTATTGATTAAAAAAAGCTCGCATAAGTAGAAAGGTTAATCTTTCAACTTCATCCAAAATCAAAAACAAAAGTATCTTTGAAAAAATCTCCAAAAACATTTCAAAATAATAAAAATAAAATTAAAAAAAATTGATATAAAAAATAAAATGCTGTGAAAAATACCTCTGCAAAAACACTTAAAAATTATTACTGGAATTAAGCATAATATTTAATATTTAGGTTGATATTTTTTTAAATCAAACATTTTTTTAATTGAAAATGAACAAATAATGAAAATTGTGACTTTTTGTCCTATTTTTTACAATATTTGAGGTTGTGACTTTTTGTCCTGTGACTTTCTGTCCTACATTCTAAATTTCACATATGTCTTTTGACAACAAAGCCTCCCAAACAAACTCGGCTAGTGACAACCCATTGCCCACTTTATATTCAATATTTAGAAATTCATAATTCAAGAAACACTTTTTGGACAGCCATTTAAAAAATGTGGACATAGATTCCCCTACTAGTTTAGGATCCATTGATTGATCCATTGATTGATTTAATGCAATATTAATGCTACTTTAAGCAATATCATGGCGGCCAGTTTTATTGATGGAGGAAGCAGGAGTGTCCCGAGAAAATGACCGACAATGGACATATATTCTGGCTTAGGAGGTAACAACCTAATAATATTGCTGAAAACAACTTTTGAGATATACCCCCATCTTTTAATGGGGTTTGATAAAAAAAAATGTTTAAAAAACTTTTTGAAAATGTCAAACCTATGGTTTCTGAGAACCTCTCCAGATAACGTCACCTGTTACAGAAAGAAATAATAATAATAAACCAGCAAAACAATAATTCTTCAAACTTTTGGTACTAGGAAAAATAAAACAAAATCAGTTCTTCTGATGGGTACAGAACTGGATGCTACATGAACAAATTAGAAATTAGAGAAACGGGAAAGACATATCCAACAATGGTATTATAAAAGAAACATGACTGCATAGTGTCATGTTCAGAATACCCCCTTCCCCCAACACACACACATAGTGTCATGTTCAGAATACCCCCTTCCCCCAACACACACACATAGTGTTTTGTTGTGTTAACTTTCGATCTTACTGTCACAATTAAGTTTGTTCATTATTGCGGAATGTCAATAGAAAAGAGAGTATAACTCCAATGGAACTGGCCCATTTGTGCATAAAATTAAATAAGCTTATAATGTTCATGCACTTTTCTACATATAACTACTGTATATTTTTTCTCTCTCTCGAAAAATTGCTATAATATGTGCATGATCAAATTATATCAAGTACAAACATGTTCAGAAGATAAGACTCATTGCCTACACAAGAATATGGAACAAAAATACAGAATGTAGAATTTAAGAAGTTGGAAAGGGCCATAACTTCTATGGAACATGTTTGGGAAATCACAATATGATCATAGGGTTAGGGTTATGGTGTTTAATGCCACTTTCAACAATATTTCAGTTATATCTTGGCAGTCAGTTTTATTGGTGGAGGAAACCGGAATATTGGGAGAAAACCACTGACCTGTCACAAGTCACAGACAAATTTTATCACATAATGTTGTATCGAGAACACCTTGCCTGAACAGGATTTGAACTTACAACGTTAGTGATGATAGGCACTGATTGCATAGGTAGTTATATATCCAACTACCATACGCTCGCAACCACGACAGTCCTTCAATATGATCATATCATATCTTGAGATCGTACAGAATATGAACTAAACATGTCAAAAATCAAGACACCATATATAGTTGTCTACACAAGCTTAGGTACATGAATCAAATATGAACTAGAGGCCCACTTGGTTATTCATGCACTGTTTGGGTGCAAGCAACTTTGAAGTTTTTGAAAGAAAACCCGGTGTCTGCAATCTTGGGAAAATACACATTTATTAAAGGACAATCTAAGGAAAATTCCAGCCAAGCTTGCTGTCAAATGGTTCAGAGATTTCAGATAAGAATAATCTTAAAATATGCCAGGTATTTCACATATGGTCCCATATTAAATTTGTCTTGTGGTGGTGATTATCTTGGATTTTAAAATAAAAAAAAATTGTAAAGAATCCAATGGTCATTCATGTACAATTTTATATTTTTAGTAATGGTGGCCATCTTGGAAAGATTTAGTATGGGGAGCCAGGTGTTTGAGGAGAAATGTTTAAAAAGTTTACAAGGGAAACAAGATGAATCCCAAGAGCTCACATGACTCTTTGGGTCAGGAAAGCTAAAAAAAAATAAAATACAATAACTCGCTAAATATTTCTACTTTTTATTAAAGATTTATCTTATCTTACATAACTAAAAATAAATCACATTCCATTCAAACATGCATCCATATCATACATTTTTGTTATTATGCATACAGTTAACTATGCAGGTTCATCTGGTGGTATATTGTGCAGTGTGTATTCAATTAAGTCTAGTTTTTGAGAAAAAAAACATTTAATTATTAATTTTCATACTGGGCCCTTTGATAAACATTAATTCATTAATATCAGATTTAAATTCAAAAACAAATTGTGGGCATTAGTCCCTTTTTGCCCCCTCAATACACAAAAAGAAATTTCCATTTCTAATAATCATTGCTATCTTTCATGGGGGGAGGGGGCAGAGCTGCAGAACGTAGTTTGAAAGAGGATCGTCTGAGGATTTTAGACAAGTTTAAATTTGATTGTGCAAAATGGTTTCCGAGAAGATTTCAAATGAATTTCTATCAAATTAGACTCAATTTACCTAAATTTGACAAATTTACAAAAGTTACTGAAAAATCTTGAATATATGTTAAACAACTCATTACCATATATCAGCTTTTTAAATTCTTAGCTCATGATTATTCCAATATAAAATGTACAAGAAATACCGGGTAGGTATTTTAAGAAAATATGGACTTTAGTAACAGAGCCCATCTTTGATGGAAGGCCAGGCTGTCAGACATAATGTTGCAAGAGGGACTTAATACTAGGACCCTTCCTGCCAAGTTTGGTAACTAGAGGCTCCTAGGAGCCTGTAATCGCTCACCTGGCTCAAAGTTGGCCCCAAAAAAGAAAAGCCATAATTATTGATACGTATATGGAAGATTCTGTAGTTGACATACTACTGAAAGATAATGGCGGGGATGTCGGATATAATTCTGAAAGGGGACCATCTAAAGACCATTTCACCATAGTTTGGGCCCATTTGACCCAGCAGTTTCAGAGGAGATAATTTTTAAGCGATTTTTTTTGGCCAAATTTTCTATTTTTAGTAATGGCAGACATCTTGGCTGGTGGCCGGGGTCGTCGGACAGATTTCTGAAAGGGGATCACCTAAAGACCATTCCACCATAGTTTGGGCCCAATTTGCCCAGCAGTTTCAGAGGAGATAATTTTTAAGTGATTTTTTGCTGAATTTTCTATTTTTAGTAATGGTGGCCATCTTGGTTGGCAGCCGGGGTCGTCAGACACAATTCTGAAGGATGACCACCTAAAGACCATTCCACCATAGTTTGGGCTTAGTAGTTTCAGAAGAGATAATTTTTAAGTGATTTTTTGCCAAATTTTCTATTTTTAGTAACGGCGGCTATCTTGGTTGGCGGCCAGGGTCGTCAGACACAATTCTCAAAGAGGACCATCTGAAGACCATTCCACCATAGTTTGGGCCCAATTGACCCAGCAGTTTCAGAGAAGATAATTGTTAAGTGATGTTTTGCCAAATTTTCTATTTTTAGTAACGCCAGCTATCTTGGTTGGCAGTCTGGGTTGTCGGACACAATTCTCAAAGAGGACCATCTGAAGACCATTCCACCATATTTTAGGCCCAATTGACCCAGCAGTTTCAGAAGAAAATTTGTAAGTGATTTTTTGTCGAATTTTCTATTTTTAGTAACGGCAGCCAACTTGGTTGGCGGGGGGATTGTCGGACACAATTCTGAAAGGGGACCACCCAAGGACCATTCCACCAAAGTTTGGTTCAAATTGGCCCAGTGGTTTTAGAGGAGTTGATTAAAATGCAAAAAGCTAAAGACAGACGGACGCCCAGTGGTAGCAATAGCTCACATTACCCTTTGGGTCAGGTGAGCTAAAAATTGGTCCAGTGGTTACAGAGCAAATGTAAATGTTGATTTTTTTTTAGTTTTTGCAACGGTAAACATATTTGAAGATGAACAGACCTGTTGGACATAATTTTCATAGAGGACAAACAAAGGTACATTCTGGCCAAGATGGCTAAAATTAGCCTAGTGGTTTCAGAGTAGACGCCAAACGTAGATATTTCTACTGTAAGTAACAGTGGCTATATCTGAAGGTGGGTGGACAAAGAAGTTGTAAAAAAACAGTAGGAAATCTGTTAACAAGTAGCAACAGCTTAAATCTATGACCCAAGTAAGTAAAAACAACTTAAATCTATGACCCATACTTATAATGTAAGTATTTTGGTCAGTTTAAGAAACAATTAAAATGTAAACTTCATTATTCTATCAAATATCATTGTTAATTAAGTCTATATAGAAACCAAAATATGAAAAAAGGAAAAAAGCTTTCAAATGATTTCTAAATGTAAATTCATATTGCATAAGAACAATTAAATGTACTTTACCTTTTCAAAACTAAATTGCATGTTCATTGCATAGGTTTCCAAATATACCGGCAATACCTTTTGCAACTTCACCTTAATTTTATTTTCTTGGTCTCCAGACACGAGGTTTAAAAAGATGGTATGTATACACTACATGATAATGTGATGAAAATTTAATGAATATTCTTCAATAGGTTACTAATGAAGTTCAAGCAGAATTCAGATGAAAATAAACGTTAATCAAAGAAAAAAATATTGCCATATAGCATGAGATATAATACGGAAATCTAATCCAGTATAGAATTCATTAAACTTTTAGCAGATAGTTTGGTAGTTTGCATGTTTAACTTCTCTTGACCCAAACCTGTCTATGTAGAACACTGAACAACCTAAATCCTGTGTAAACTGATCACCAGATTAAGAATTTATGGAGCTTATAAACATTTACCTACTTTAATAAGATATGACTTCAAATTGAGACAGTGATTTCAAAAGAAAAGTCATGGAAGCAAACATTAATTGTATTAGTATCAATAGCTTTACAAAATGCAGTTCCTATTTACAAAGGTATTGTAAATTAGACAACAAATTCATTCAAAACACAAGTGGCCATCTTGGACAATGAATGTGGGTTACAATTTCCAGGAAACAACAATATTCTAAAGGTCGGAAACTCATTTTCTTGAACTCCTTGATTCTTGTCCTAAATCCATTGGCTCTTTGATACAAGTATACATTCTTTGATACAAGCACCAGTTCAAAAACATTTCTGTAAACGTCTGCTCATTCTTTCGGTAGCCTTGTCCAATCAATGGGAGTTTTCCCATCTTCTTCCAGGAGTTTATTACATTGTGAGAAATGCTTACATCCTAAAAATCCACGATGAGCTGACAACGGTGAAGGATGTACTGCTTTCAGGATGTGATGTTTCTTCTGTAATGAATAAGAAAACAATTCCTATCTTATAAAATTTATAAACCAATTAAATCTAACACAAGAAAGGTGATGAGATATAGTATTTGTCAACAAGAAATAATCATCACCACTCATCTACAGTCAACAGACAATTTAAAACCAATGTTAGGGTAGAAAAGGAAGCAACCGATGACTGTAAACAGTTATTATAACATCTTTCCCTACCATGATAAATTACCTTTATTAGTCTACGTCAAATGTAATTCTCCTTAATATTTACATACCTTCATCAGGGGTTCAAATTAAATCCTGAAGGTCTGCATCATTGTTCGTATTTTTCAGAACATTTTAAGCAATTAACAATACTGTGAACGTACCTTACTTCATGTGTATCAATTTTCGTGGTTTGGTTAAAAATTACAAGTTCGTGGATTCGTAAATTCGTGGATTTTGTGTTTGTACCAAAGTAAAATTTTTGGATTGTATATTTTCAACATAAATTCATAATAAGTTTCATTGAGTATCAAAACTTCTAGAAAGCTTCAATGCATTAGACAGATGAGCCATAGGGTTATGTAATTGGAAGTGGAATGTGGCTATTTATTTTATTTTTTTACATATATCAACTTAGAATTGGAACAAAATCAGCTTTTGAATTTCATAATTATAGATCAAAGCTATTTTATTGAATTTGACAATTTAAAAAAAATCATCTGAAATTATTTAATGAGCAATTTCCATCATTATATATTAAATTTGTTTTTATGTTTTACAAATATTTAATCTCCACTTTATTTTCAATTTTTGTTTTTCACAACTAAAAAAAGAACAATAAAGTTTGTTTTTTTCTCATTATTTTGATTCCAATGACAGAATGTACTTGTAAAATTACTTCAAATTAATTTTCGATCTTTTATTACCATTTATCTCGGATTGAAACCACTCATAGTCGTGTCAAAAGATTAATCATGACCCCGGGGCAAATGTACAGTTAACTTATGCTTAATTGAATTGTTTAAAGAAAGGTGATCAAATATGTTAATTGAAGCAGTCTTCGAAATTAGACTTTCGAATTTACTGGCCAGAAAACTTCAAAATTAGAATATGTATATAGATTCTATTGAATTTTTTTGGGCAAAAGTCACTGGTCCGAATCAATTTTCACTGGCCGTGGGCCACCGGACCACTGCTAAAGTCGATGACTGTTGAAGGGTGTTTTACAGTTATAATTTAATAGAGAAATGCTTATACAGCACTTAGAAGTGTGTCACAGTTTGTGTATGGCTTTGGAGTAATTTTTTTTTTAATCAGAAGTTGTTAAAATCTCTTCACAAATAAACATTTCTGTCGTTTTTTTCACATGCATTCAAAATCAAATCATTCACAAACATGTTCATGTGGATTATAACCCATTAAAAGGTATGCTCGTACTTATTGCGGCATTAAAATTATCAACTGTAGCAGCTGGTCCAGAGAGTCAAGGTTACTCGAGGACAGCATATATGGCTGTATATCAATGTCAAACTGCTTCCTATGTTTCATTGTTCGTTGGATTCTTAATTTCGAGGATCAGCCTACCCAAGAAAATTGGTACCCCACGAATAAAAGTGATTTCACAGTAATCACCTTGTACCTTTTTAATTGTTTACCTTTACATTGCTGTGAGAAGATATGACCATAAGTTGAGGGCACTCGAAGGAATATGATGTCTAAATAAGTTCTCTCAGATCAAAATTTTTTATAGGGTGATTTCATTGATTTTTTATATTACCAGGAACTAGATTCACTACCCAGTATGCATAATTATTTCACGATATAACAATAAAAGTTATATAGTGAAAATAATCATTTTTTCGGCTACGAGTACCGGTACTAGTTTACTGTAATTTGACTTAGTTACATGCAGAAGACGATTCTTAGTTAACCAGGATCGATTGATTGATTGTTTGGTGTTTAACAGCACTTTCAGCAATATTTCAGCTATATCATGGTGACCAGTTTTAGTGGTGGAGGAAGCCGGAGTACCCGAAGAGAACCACCGACCCTGGGCAAGCAACAGGTAAACTTTATCACTTGCGGCTGCGAGTCGAGTGCACCTTTTTTGTAATTTACAAAGCTGGGCACGAACCCATGCCGTATTGGTGATAGGTGTATGAGCTGTTAGATCCAGCGACCTAACTCATTGAGCAACCCGGGCCCCTACCAGGATCGACATGTTTTATATTTCCCACCTTTTTGTTTGTCTTCCTGAAGTTAACAACAACAATGGTGGTTTCCCATTGCAAAAAACTTGATAACTGTTTGTGACTGATGCCATTAAACATCATTTCTAATGAATTTTATTTTTTTAAACTAAATGAGCAGATCTATGATTTGAAGCACTAGATGTTTAAAGAGCTTGATAAACTAATCAAAAGAGAATGACACTTCAAACCAAAATCAGAAGTCTTGGGGCACAGCTAATACTCAGTGTAAAAGTCTGAAGTCAATAGAGAAAGGTCACAAACCTCAGACCTACATAATTTTGATGCCCTGCTTGATATAATTCAATGGCCTTTTCTGCAACTTTCTTTTTGAGCATATATTCTCTTTTATTTTGAGAAAATGCTCCCAGGATCATGAAAACGCAAATTCTATCAGATATCAATATTACAGACTATATGATCCTTTCTTTTCAGCATATGCTCCCGAAAGAAAGAACAGTTAAATTCTACCAGATGTCAAAATTACACTGAAAATATACTCCTTTCTTTGAGCATAAACTCCCAGAGCATGAACCTTTAAATTCTATCAGATGTCAACATTATACTGACCTTATCTATGTATGCTCCTTTCTTTTGAGCATAAGCTCCCCAGAGCATGAACACTATCCCTGAACGGTTTTTATTTAACCATGATATGACAGAATCTGTGAATTTCTCCCACCCTCTATCTTTATGTGAATTAGCTTGGTGCGCTTTTACAGTCATACAGGCATTCAACAACAGTACACCTATAAAGATATATATTAATGATTAGATAAAAAAAAAATAAGTAGGGGAGAGAAGTCAATTAGTCAATTAATATAAACTAGAGGCTCAATGAGCCTGTGATGCTCACCTGTCATTGTGTTTTAAAGAAACGTAATACAGAACTTTCCATAGGTGCTTCCTACTAAATTTCAATTACTTTGGCCAAATGGTTTTACTTTAGAGAAGATTTTTTTTATTTGTCCAATCACAATCAAGAACTGCCTATGGCGGCCATATTAGTTTTACGAACGACACGAAATATGGAAATTTTGTACAGGATTCATGAAAATCAACAATTCATTGTGCCTCCTAGTTTCAGAGAAGATTATTTATATTTCAGCCATCCAGAAACAAGAATTGCCCATGGCGACCATGCTTTTTATCCAATCGGGATGAAAATGAGGAAATCTTAGAGGACTTTCCACAGATGCTTCCTGTAAAATTTATTTGGCTAAGTGGTTCCAGAGAAGATTTTTTGTTAGAAATTGACCAACCAGAAACATGAATTGCCAAAGTTGAGCAATTATAGAAAACCTTCCATAGATGCTTCCTACCAAGTTTCGGTTCATTTGACCAAGCAGTTTCAGAAAAAAAGACTTTTAGAATTGCCTATGGCAGCCATGTTTGTTAACGGATCAGGACAAAATTAGCAATCTTTATAGAGGGCCTTCTATAGATGTTTCAGAGGAGAAGATACAAATGTGAAAAGTTAACAGATGACAGATGCCAAGTGATGGCAAACGCTCAAATGGCCTGGTGAGATAACAATATTAAAAAATCTTCTCTAAAACAGTCTGATTGCAGCTCTAGAAACTATATAAAATTCATAAGATGAGATCAGCATCATAATTTAAATTTCAATGATATCTGAGCATTATCATGAAATGTCTAGGAATCCATCAGTGTTCTCTCAAGGTTGATTTAATATTTGAAATGCAAGGAAACACTTTTCCTCCAGCCAATCATTACACCATGTTCTAGGTGTTTAAAACTAAGTATTACTTACCTTGTTCTGACCAACCAATCAATGTGCCATGCCCTGGATGTTTAAAACCATCTATGTCATTCTCAAGTTCTTTGTAAATGTTAACAAGGCTAGAAAATATATAAAGTAAAGTTCAACCCTCAAGACGATCACGACCTATTGGGATTACAAATCCAACTCACAGAGTTAATGCATCTATTAATGCCAGTATTTATTAAACCAATAACATGTTTACATTAGTCGTGAAAGCAAAACTTTATGTGAACTAGAGGCTCAGCACTGAGCTGATCCTGTGTCGCTCACCTTTCATTCTGCTTTGAGGAAACTTAATACAGAACCTTCCATAGGTGCTTTCCACCAAATTTCGGTTCATTTTGGCAAAGCAGTTTCAGAGAAGAAGATTTATATAAGCAAGAATTGCCTGTGGCAGCCATATTTGTTAATGGATCAAAACGAAATGAGCAATCTCTATAGAGGACCTTCCATAGATGCTTCTTACCAAGTTTCATATCATATGGCCAAGCGGTTTCAGAGGAAAAGCTGTTTTAGAAGTCGACCAATAAGAAACAAGAATTGCCTATGATGGCCATGTTTGTTAACGGATCAAAATGGAATGAGCAATTCCCATAGATGCTTCCTACTACGTTTCAGTCCATTTGGACAAGCTGTTTCAGAGTAGAAGATTTTTTAGAAATCGACCAATCACAAACAAGAATTGCATGTAGCAGCCATGTTTGTAAATGGATCGGGACAAAATGAGCAATCTTTATAGAGAACCTTCCATAGATGCTTCCTACCAAGTTTCGGTTCATTTGGAAAAGCAGTTTCAGAGGACAAGATTTTTAGAAGTCGACCAATTAGAAACAAAAATTGCCTATGGCAGCCATATTTGTTAATGGATCAGTATGAAATGAGCAATCATTATAGAGGACCTCCCATAGATGCATCCTACCAAGTTTCGGTTCATTTGGCAAAGCAGTTTCAGAGGAGAAGATATTTTTTAGAAATCAACCAATCAGACACAAGAATTGTCTGTGGTGGCCATGTTTGCTAACGGATCGGGACGAAATGAGCAATCGTAACAGAGGACTTTCCATAGATGCTTCCTCCCAAGTTTCGGTTCATTTGGCCAAACAGTTTCAGAGGAGAAGAATCTAAACAATCAGCCAATCAGAAACAAGAATCGCCTGTGGCGGCCATGTTTGTAAATGAATCGGGACAGAATGATTAATCTTTATAGAGGTATAGAGGACCTTCCATAGATGCTTCCTACAAAGTTTCGGATCATTTGGACAAGCATTTTCAGAGGAGAAGATTTTTAGAAATCGACCAATCAGAAACAAGAATTACCTGTGGCGACCATGTTTGTCAATGGATCAGGATGAAATGAGCACTCTTTATAGAGGACCACTCATAGATGCTTCCGACCAAGTTTCGGTCCATTTGGCCAAGCGGTTGCAGAGGAGAAGAATTTAAACTAGAGGCTCTCAGGAGCCTGTATAGCTCACCTGGGTATAACATCAGCCAATAAAACATGACAACTTTGGTAAAAAAATAAAATAACAAATGTAGCCCTCGTCATTGCAGACCCCTTCTCCAAAAAAATTTGGGCAGGGGTTCCCCCTTTAATATAAGTTATCAAAATTGCTGTAAAAAAACATATATGTCAATGATTCTCAAAATTTAGCTTTTGCTACTTCACATCATGTAATAGAGTTGCTTCCCTTTGATTATTTGAGTAACCAAAAGCAGTGAGTCAACAAAATAATGCATTTCAACAGGAATAACTCTTCACACAGTTGTCACACATTTTCAACTGTGGGGAAATGTTTTGTAGATCTTGACATGCTGAACATTTTTGCAGTTTAAACTTTCCCTCTATCTCCTGTGACTATTATACTAGTATAATAGTCACAGCTATCTCTAATAGTTTTTGAGATATAAAATGAAAGTATTAAAATTTAGAACATTTTGGTGAAATTGCAGGGTAGGTAGACCTTGACATGCTGCACATTTTTGCAGTTTAAACTTATCATCTATCTCTTATAGTTTTTGAAATAAAGAGCGAAAAGTATTAAAATTTTGAAAATTTGATGAAAAAAGGGCAATAATTCCAAGATGGGCAATCAGATTTTCTTCAAAATTTCAGGGTAGGTAGATCTTGTCATGCTGATCAATTTTACCCTATGTCAGATTTCTGATATTATTAACGGTTTTTGAGTTATTACCAAAAACGTGCAATTTTACCATATGTTCTATTTTTAGTAACAGCGGCCATGTTGATTGGTGCACGGCTTCACCGGACACAATTTTGAAACTAGACACCCTAGTGATGATTCAGACAAAGTTTGGTTACAATTGGTCTGGTAGTTTCAGAGGAGAAGATTTTTGAAAAAGTTTACGATGTACGACAGATGACGACGACGACGGACGCCAAGTGATGGTAATAGCTCACATGACCCTTTGGGTCAGGCAAGCTAAAAATTAGCCAATCAGAAACAAGAGTCGCCTGTGGCGGCCATGTTTGTTAATGGATTGGGACAAAATGAGCAATCTTAACAGAGGACCTTCCATAGATGCTTTCTACCAAGTTTCGGTTCATTTCATCAAGCGGTTTCAGAGGAGAAGACTTTTAAAAATCAGAAATATCTGTATAGAGATAACTGCATTTTTAATACAGATATCTATATTTAAGCAAGAGTTATCTTTCTTTTAACATAGATTTTTTTTTAAATCAACCAATCACAAACAAGAATTGCCTGTGGCAGCCATGTTTGTAAACTGATCGGGACAAAATGAGCAATCTTTATAGAGGACCTTCCATAGATGCTTCCTCCCAAGTTTCGGTTCATTTAGCCAAGTGGTTTCAGAGGAGAAGATTTTAAAATATCAGCCAATAAGAAACAAGAATTGCCTATGACGGCCATGTTTGTTAACAGATCAAAATGGAATGAGCAATTCCCATAGATGCTTCCTACTACGTTTCCGTCCATTTGGCCAAGCGGTTTCAGAGGAGAAGATTTTTAGAAATCGACCAATCAGAAACAAGAATTGCCTGTGGCAGCCATGTTTGTTAATGAATCGGGACAAAATAAGCAATCTTTATAGAGAACCTTTCAAGGATGCTCCCTACCAAGTTTCGATTCATTTGGCGAAGCGGCTTCAGAGAAGATTTTTTTAGAAATCAACCAATCAGAAACAAGAATGGCCTGTGGCGTCCATGTTTGTTAACGGATCGGGACGAAATGAGCAATCTTAATAGAGGACCTAACATAGATGCTTCCTACCAAGTTTCGGTTCATTTGGCCAAGCGGTTTCAGAGGAGAAGATTTTTAAAAATCGGCCAATCAGAAACAAGAATTGCCTATGGCGACCATGTTTGTTGATGGATTGGGACAAAATGAGCAATATTTAGAGAGAACCTTCCATAGATGCTTCCTACCAAGTTTCACTTCATTTGGCTGAGCAGTTTCATAGGAGAAGATTAAAACGTGAAAAGTTAACGGACAACGGACGCCAAGTGATGGCAAAAGCTCACATTGCCTTTGGCAAGGTGAGCTAAAAATAAACATAGAAATTTGTTTGAAATTTTGGGATATTTACTTCCTATTTTATATATAAATTTACTGGAATTCATATAATTATATGGATCTCCAATCAGTCAGAATTTGATTGGCTAGGTTAGGGTTATGGTGTTTAATGCCACTTTCAACAATATTTCAGTTAAATCGTGGTGGTCAGTTTTATTGGTGGAGGAAACCGGAACATCCGGAGAAAACCATCGACCTGCCGCAAGTCACTGACAAGCTTTATCACTATTAGTCTATGATTATACATGCTTAATAATGCAAGATAAGGAAGTAACAGTCCATAATTTGTTGGATTTTAACTTATAATTGATGTAGTGGGGGTCAATCAAGCCATAAATTAACAAAACACCATAATTATTGAAAATAAAATCAGTTGTCTCACATGGCTTTACAATTAGTCATTGGTGATTGGGGGTTGGGGAGAAAAAATACCACAACGTCAGAACAATTAAAAATCCAATCAGAAAATTGTAGTAATAGAGGATACACTTTGATACACTTAACAAATTTGCATTAAACTGATTTAAAAGGGAGATCATTTTCACTTTTGAGAATAAATTATGAAACAAGGATTTAAAACTGATGTAATCAACAATTTTATCATACCTGGGTGGAGGTGGAACTCCTTTCTGTACACTAAAACACAAACCTGTAAGAGTAGACATCTAAATGAAAACAGGTTATACGATATAACCAGGTTTGGGTCAGTTTACACTTAATGAAAAGCGAAAACTGACCCAATCCAGGCTATGCAAGTATAAATTAATTTTAGAGTCAAAGGTAATTTTAAACGTGTTTTGATTGGTTTAAAAAGTTGAGGTTATTTTCCAATGTACGGAATCTGAAAATAGACGTTATCGTTATTCTCTAGGCGTCGTGTGCTGTTGTCATCAGTTGATTTTCTTTAAATAAGGCCCTATTGAGGTTATTTAAATTTATTTCCGATTATTTGCCTTATTTTGAAAAAAAAAATATATTTCTAAAAAAAAGTTTGAATTAATTTATAAGGATTGATCGAAATTATTTGTTGGGTTCATTCGAAATAACCTCAATCAGGTTGTACACACCCTTGCGTAACCCACGGTGTGTACAACCTGATTGAGATTATTTCTTCATGAACTGAACAAATATTACAATCAATCTGTAATTCTAACATGACGTTCTTCATTGGCTATATAAATAATACAATGATAAAACTCATGATATATTTATGTATTGACGAACAAATTACAAACATCATTCCCTAGTGAATTTATGTATTCATACAGCACTGTGGTGCATAACAAACAAAAGAATGCCCATACTGTTTTCACCTATATTTTTCCGGAATAAATACTTAAGACAACCATAGACTTTGACTTTTGAAATTGAACATCTTACTGTGAAGTCGTTTACAAGGAATGCTGATGACATTAAAACACATGACATGGTTACTGATTTATTTTACGATTTTGTGAGCATTTTACTTGTTTAAGTTGCTAAATTCAAAATGCCATTAAATTGGAAAATATTACTCAGTAACTTCATAGCATCACAGTCTATTTATACATAAAAGAAAAACAACTGTAAACATGAAGGTTAGTGAATTTTGTTATGAAATGTATTTCCATTACTGACTTCCACTTAAAAAAAAAAAAAGTTAGATTTTTCCTACTAGAATCGAAATAATTCATGGAAGCCAGTTTGTATCACGTTTTAACATGGGTAACATTATTTTCGTTGCATTTTACCAAAATAATGTTACCCATGTTAAAACTGTTCAACAATTGCAAATATTCCTCATAAAATTTAATGATTCCTCGATTTTAATTACGATTATTTCATGTGACTATTTGAATTTGTCGTTGGTGACGTCACAATACCAAACCAGGTTATCTAGTATAAACAAAATTTTCTGCAGGCGGATTAGCCAATCAGATTGAAATATTCAAATCAAATTAAATTATATATATATATATAAAATTATAAAAAGTATAAGTATCAATTTTGTTGTTAATTTATAATTATTGTCTTGTATGTATCATTTTATTATAGGAATTCAACTACATGGGGTTTATAGGGGTGGGGGGATGGGATATAAATGTTTTGTTGGGGGAATGGAATTTTTAAGGAAGGGTGTGTATCAAAACATGATCTATAGATATATATCTCCAACAAATGTAAAAAGAAATATCAAAATTTTATTTTTATTTTAAAGAGAAAGAAGGCTGTATATACCCTTTAAAAAAGGTCTCTTGTATCATTACATTTAAAAACTTCATACTGGATAACCTAACAACATCTATGGTACAATACTGTATGATCAGACATGTACTGTCTAACACAGATCTGTCTGCTGATTAAAAACTATGCTTAAGGATATTAACACATTTAGTTTGTTAAAGAATACAATCAACTTTATTTTCTTTGTAATCATGTAAATATAAAAAAACAATATGCAAATAAATAAAATATTTTTCATTTGAAAAGAAAAGATAAAGAAAATAGTCATAGAAATTTGATGTTATCCAAATTGCAAAAAAGAAACACCTCAAATTTCATG
>MJUT01026738.1:370089-385601 GCA_002080005.1 Gigantidas platifrons
AAAAAATATTTTTATTTATTATTGATGAAACGTATATACACATAAATTTATTCAAAGCCAAAGCACAAAACAATGGTCGTTTGTCCGTCAGTCGAAACACAGTAAAACTTATTTAAGTATACATTAAAATGTAATGTCACGATACTGAATTAAATGTTTGTTTCTTTTTCTTTTGACCTTTATTCATGCGATTTTTTCCTGTTGATCTTGGGGGCACGGGTGCCGGGTGGCTCAATGAGTTAGGTCGTTGGATCTAACAACTCATACAAGCATATCACCAATACGGCGTACGTGGGTTCGCGCCCGGCTTTGTAAATTACAAAAAGGGTGCACTCGACTCGCAGCCGCAAGTGATAAAGTTTACCAGTTGCTTGCCCATGGTCGGTGGTTCTCTCCGGGTACTCCGGCTTCCTCCACCACTAAAACTGGTCGCCATGATATAGCTGAAATATTGTTGATAGTGGCATTTAAACACCAAAAATCAATCAAATCCTGTTGATTTTGTGACTTATTCCAGTGACCCCCCCGGTTAGCCATGCCTACAACTTGGATATAGACATTTAAGTCAATGTACAGCAGATACGACGGAGAGACAATATTGTATAAGAGACTATATAATTGCAATAATTCAGATTATTTATTTAAAGTATTTTTATAGACTGCAATTCCCGCATAAATAATTTTTTTCATCCCCTTTTTGTCTCGAGTACCAGATGTATACGTCACATCGGAAACTCGCATCAAAACTATACAAATCACGCAGTTTGTAGCAGTTTTTTTTTTACAAATCTAAGCTGTCGTATATTGCAAAAGAAGGTTCATCAATGTCTCAAAATTGTTTTTACAATTCACGTTTGTACTAACACAAATAATCATATCGCAAAATTGAAGATTATATCTTTTCATGTTCGTAACAGTCAATCAAATACAATGTGCACAATTTGGGTACCGTAATCTGACGTTGCATGTTTAACTCACTGAAATTGAAATATACAGTACGAAATAGTAAAAAAAACATTTATTTAAAAAAGTATTTATCAGTGAGCGTCGGAAATAATATTATAGATGCGTCTCGTGATTTAATAATCAGCATCGGCCATAATATTACATACCTTAGGGTGAATTTTTTTTCTAACACAAACGATACAAACGACTACGCACGTACACGTTGAGAGCATTTTTTTCTAACATACGTTTGTAAAGTTTGCACAAACTTTGACAAACTATGCAATCGCTAAATGTGCGTTTATCGTTTGTTGCATTTGTTTCTTATCTCAACATTGAATCAATTATAGACACGTGGAATTTTCCCGCCAAAACAAAGATGGAATCTAACAAAAGAAGAGATGAGTTTATTTACCAACAACATGTGTATACATATTATCAGGTCAAACAGGGTCAGTAAACTCTGATTAAACGATGTATTTGTTTCTACTTTTGCAGCGTTTAACAAACGACACACAACGTTTGCCAAATTTTGGTTAGAAAAAAATGCACCCTTAGTATAAAATATTATCCGGATTATCTCATTTGATGGTTAAGGTGATTTATCATTCAATTCAAATATTTTATTGAACAAAATGCATAAATTTAATTATACGATATCAAATGGGATTTATCATTAATCGTCGGAAACTAATATTACTGATGCGTCTCATGATTTAATAATCAGCGTGGGATATAATATTATACGAATACGAAATACGAATACAAAAGCTTTAAATATTTTGATTCGGGTTCATTACAACATATAACATAAGCTCTGGTGTACCTATTTATTGTACACTAGGATACTTTTTTTTATAGGAATGGAAAGTATTTTATTATAAAATATTTACCGTAACATAAAATTTAATATTAAATATTAAATTCTTTCCACCGGATAAATTTTCAACCGGAAAAAATTATGTCTTACATTATACACGTATGATTTTCGCCGCGGTGTTGTCACCGACAATTAAAGTATTTCACCAACATTTAGGCCCTAATTTGTATATTTTCGCGGTGAAATTTTCATCGTGATTTCACCGACATTTTACAGTGATTTTATGACACATCACCGACATTTCACCACGAAAAAACACCGACCAGGGTGATTTCTTGCTAAGACGCGCTGTGCGTGCTGTATATCTAAAAAATTATTAGAGATAGAGGGAAAGTTTAAATTGCAAAAATGTTCAGCATGTCAAGATCTACAAAACATTTCCCCACAGTTGAAAATGTGCGACAACTGTGTGAAGAGTTATTCCTCTTGAAATGCATTTTTTTGTTGACTCACTGCTTTTGGTTACTCAAATAATCAAAGGGAAGCAACTCTTTTACATAATGTGAAGTAGCAAAAGCTAAATTTTGAGAATCATTGACATATATGTTTTTTTACAACAATTTTGATAACTTACATCAAAGGGGGAACGGACCCCTGCCCAAATTTTTTTGGAGCAGGGGTCTGCAATGACGAGGCCTACATTTGTTATTTATTTATCAAGTTTTATTGGCTGATATTGTTATTATACCCAAGTGAGCTATACAGGCTCCTGGGAGCCTCTAGGTTTTGACAGGAAACCAGTTTTAATTGACATTTTTACCATATACTCTTTCAATTTCTTTTACAGGAAACCAGTTTTAATTGAGTTTGACCAAATTCTCTTTCCTTTCCTATTTCTTGACAGGAAACCAGTTCTAATGGACAGTTTTACTGTATGTTCTTTCCTTTTTTTGACAGGAAACCAGTGTGTTTATATCAGACTTTAAAACGAGTATGTATAGAAGTGTGTTTAAGTTTGTTCCTTGGTATTGATTTTGATACGACTGCTGACTTAACAGAAACAATTGTTTCTTTAACAACGACACATTGGCATGGTGAGTTATTTGGTACCAATACCATAAAATAAAAGAAGGTAGGAATTCCAATTTGACTGATATGACTGTAAATAAATATTTTTAGCTTAAATTAATTATAAAGAATAAGATTTCAACAACACACTAATACACTAAAGTGACCTTTTCATAAATATATTAAAATCCTAACTCAAACACTGATAAATATATAATATTCAATCAAGCAGGACATATAACATTTATATCTAACATTTTGATTACTCTTAGGTATTGTATCTGTGCCTGTGAACTTGAAGCTTCCCGTAGGAGGTTCCTCCACCTTCAGTAAAGCACTGCATGCAAAGGTTTGTAATTCATTAAAATAGAATATGATAGCTTGTCATTGATAAATGTCTTTGACTTGAATGATGTAAAGTTTTTGAAAGATATTTATAAATAGAATGACCATGACCTTTTCATGGGCTGTCATGGTAGTTGGATTTACAATTACATAGATGCAATCAATACTTATCACCACTAGAGTTGTGAGTTTGAATCTTACTCATGGCCAGGTGTACTTGGTACAACATTATGTGATAAAGTTTGTCAATGACTTACGTCAGGGTCTGTTGTTTTCTGCAGGTACTCCAGTTTCCTCCACCAATAAAACTGACCGCCACAATATAACTAAAATATTGTTGAAAGTGGCGTTAAACATCATAAACTAACTAGAACCCTTTCAGTCTTATAAATACATTTTATTCTGATCATATTGAGAAATAACTTGTGACTCTATGTAGAATATTGCATGTCATTTCTCTCTATATTAGCAATCAAGGCAGACATTTATAAGTATTAAAAAATTTATGTACTAAGCCAGTAATAATTAATAACTACATATTTATACCCCCACTCCACCAGAGGGGGGTATACTGTTTTACCTCTGTCTGTCATTCCGTCCTTCCCAAGATATTTTTTGTCGCATTTTTCTCAGCAACTATTGATGGCAGAAATCTGATATAGGTACCCCATATCGTGGGAAGCGGTTTTGGACCCGTCACATTCCTACTTCCTGTTTGCCGAAGAGCGGGGGTATCATAAGTGAGCATTAGCTCACAGTTCATCTTGTTTGTAATATTATGTCAATATTTATACCCCCCGCAAACAAAGTTTGGGGGGGTATATAGGTTTCACCCTGTCTGTCTGTCCGTCTGTCTGTCCGCATAGAGGGTACATGGTTTGTCCGTGCAACTCCTCCTACAGTTTTTCTGCTAGGAAGTTTTTATTTTGCAGATCATTTGTACATATATCAAAGATGTGCATGTGGTAAGGATTTTGATTTTTGTGCATTTTTACCAAAAATATAGATTGTTGAACTTAGTCATTTTTTTGTGAGTTTGGCAAAAAGGGTACATGGTTTGTCCGCACAACTCCTCCTAAAGTTTTTACACTAGGAAGTTTTTATATTGCAGATCGTTTGTGCATACATCAAAGATGTGCATGTGGTAAGGATTTTGATTTTCATGAATTTTTACCAAAAATATAGATTGCTGAACTTAGTCTTTTTTTGGTGAATTTGGCTAAAAGGGTACATAGTTTGTCCGTGCAACTCCTCCTACAGTTTTTATGCTAGGAAGTTTTTATATTGTAGATTGTTTGTACATATATCAAAGATGTGCAGTTGGTAAGGATTTTGATTTTTGTGCATTTTTACTAAAAATATAGATTGTTGAACTTAGCCATTTTTGTGTGAATATGGCAAAAAGGGTACATGGTTTGTCTGCGCAACTCCTCTTACAGTTTGTAAGTTAGGAAGTTTCTACATTGCAGAACATTTGTACTCATATCAAAGATGTGCATGTTGTAAGGATTTTGATTTTCATGAATTTTACCAAAAAATATAGATTGTTGAACTTAGTTTTTTTTTTTTATTTGTGAATTTGGCTGAAAGGGTACATGGTTTGTCTGTGCAACTCCTCTTACAGTTTTTATGCTACAACGTTTTTATTTTTGTTGAATGTGATTAAACATTATAATTTGACAAATAATATATTTTCCGTGTAGACTTAGTTTTCAATAATCTTGGACACAGTCAGAGTGAAGCGGGGGGTATTAGTCCCGCTATGCGGACAGTTCTAGTTTATTTTATTATTATTATTGAAGTTTCTGTCAATCTGTGCATAAATGACAAGATTGAAGAGTGTTGTTTGGCATGTCATCGAAGAATTTAATGCAGAATGACAATTTAGCTCATAACATGTTTTTTTGTGTTATTTGTAGGCTCAACTCCTGGATATTATTGAAAGGAGAAAAGTCAATGCCAGTCATCACCACTTTCCCAGAAAAATACAGGAAGTTCCCAAGGGAGATAATAAAGTTTTCGTTAACAACCATTTGTTATTATTTACATCAGCACTAGTTCCTAAAGCATTGTCATCACTACTTACCTCATTCATGATAGAAATTTCAAAACAACAGGTAAAAATACCATAAAAAATGTTAAGTTAACAATTGGTACCAAAAAAATGTACCATTGGCTGTCATGGGTGTGCTTGTAAGGTAGTTGGATTTATATCTACACATGCCATCATTTTCTATCAGCACTAAAGTTGTGAGTTTGATTCACAGAGATTACAAAATGTACACGATGCAACTCTCTATGTGATAAAGTTTGTCAGTGACTTATAGTTGGTTTATGTTTTTCTCTGGGAATTTTCTGGTTTCCTCCACCAATAAAACTGACCAGGATGATATAACTGAAATATTGGTGAAAGTGACATTAAGCACATATAACTCTTAATTCTTTTATGTTGGAAATCCAAATTGATTGACACTATAGGGTATTATTAATAATGTTTAAGAATCTTTTTGAAATATTACATAATAAATTCATCAATTATGTTGTTACAATTTGTGAATTTTCTATTTGCTATAAAAAAAAAAAAAAAGTTCAAATATCTGCAAATTATGAGAAAATTAGACTAAAATTAGTCCTTTCCATTGCTCTTGCTAGAGTATTACCATTTTGCTCGTCGTAAAGGAAATAACGTGTATAAAAACATATAATTTTTTAATCTATAGAGAATGTGCAAAAGGTCTATTGATAAATCAACATTTACAATTAATTTTTTAGCTCACCTGGCCAAAGGCCAAGTGAGCTTTTGCCATCACTTGGCGTCCGTCCGTTGTACGTCGTAAACTTTTTAAAAAATCTTCTCTTCTGAAACTACCAGACCAATTGGAACCAAACTTTGTCTGAATCGTCACTAGGGTGTCTAGTTTCAAAATTGTGTCCGGTGAAGCTGTGCACCAATCAACATGGCCACTGTTACTAAAAATAGAACATATGGTAAAATTGCACGTTTTTGGTAATAACTCAAAAAACGTTAATAATATCAGAAATCTGACATGGGGTAAACATGATCAGCACGGGAAGATCTAACTACCCTGAAATTTTGAAGAAAATCTGCTTAACCATCTTGGAGTAATTGCCCTTTTTTCATGAAATTTTCAAAATTTTACTACTTCTTGCTCTTTATTTCAAAAACTATAAGAGATAGATGATAAGTTGAAACAGCAAAAATGTTTAGCATGTCAAGGTCGACCTACCCTGCAATTTTGAAGAAAATCTAGTTACCCATCTTGGAGTTATTGCCCTTTTTTGATCAAATTTTCAAAATTTTAATACTTTTCGTTCTTTATTTCAAAAACTATAAGAGATAGATGATAAGTTGAAGTTGCAAAAATCTGCAGCATATCAAGATATACCTACCCTGCAACTCTGAAGAAAATTTGAGTACGCTTCTTGGAGTTATTGCCCTTTTTTCATCAAATTTTCAAAATTTTAATACTTTTCGTTCTTTATTTCAAAAACTATAAGAGATAGATGATAAGTTTAAATTGCAAACATGTTCAGCATGTCAAGATCTACCAACCCTGCAATTTTGAAGAAAATCTGATTACCCATCTTGGAGTTATTGCCCTTTTTTCATCAAATTTTCAAAATTTTAATACTTTTCGTTTTTTATTTCAAAAACTATAAGCGATAAATAATAAGTTTAAATTGCAAACATGTTCAGCATGTCAAGATCTACCAACCCTGCAATTTTGAAGAAAATCTTGGAGTTATTGCCCTTTTTTCATCAAATTTTCAAAATTTTAATACTTTTCGCTCTTTATTAGCTCACCTGACCCAAGTATTGCTATCACTGGGCGTCCGTCGTCCGTCTGTCGTTAGCTTTTTGCATTTTAATCAACTCCTCTAAAACCACTGGGCCAATTTGAACCAAACATTGCTGGAATGGTCCTTGGGTGGTCCCCTTTCAGAATTGTGTCCGACAATCCCCCCCCCCAGCGTATCAAGATGGCTGCTGTTACTAAAAATAGAAAATTCAGCAAAAAATCACTTATCTCCTCTGAAACTGCTGGGCCAATTGGGCCCAAACTATGGTGGAATGGTCTTTAGGTGAACCCCTTTCAGAAATATGTCCGACGACCCCGGCCACCAACCAAGATGGCTGCCATTACTAAAAATAGAAAATTCGGCAAAAAATCACTTAAAAATTATCTTCTCTGAAACTGCTGGGCCAATTGGTNCATCTTGGAGTTATTGCCCTTTTTTCATCAAATTTTAAAAATTTTAATACTTTTCGCTCTTTATTAGCTCACCTGACCCGAAGGGTCATGTGAGCTATTGCCATGACTTGGCGTTCGTCGTCGTCGTCCGTCGTAAACTTTTTCAAATATCTCCTCCTCTGAATCTACTAGACCAATTGAAACCAAACTTGGTTTGAATCATCACTAGGGTGTCTAGTTTCAAAATTGTGTCCGGTGATGCCGTGCACCAACCAACATGGCCACTGTTACTAAAAATAGAACATATGGTAAAATTTGAGGTTTTTGGGTAATAACTCAAAAACCGTTAATAATATCAAAAATCTGACATTGGATAAAATTGATCAGCACAGAAAGATCTATCTACCCTGCAATTTTGAAGTAAATCTGATTACCCATCTTGGAGTTATTGCCCTTTTTTCATCAAATTTTTAACATTTTAATACTTTTCGTCTTATATTTTAAAAACTATAAGAGATAGATGTTAAATTTAAACTGCAAAAATGTGCAGCATGTCAAAATCTACCTACCCTGCAATTTTGAAGTAAATCCCATTACCCATTTTGGAGTTATTTCCCTTTATTCATGAAATTTTCAAAATTTTAATACTTTTAGTCCTTTTTTTCAAAAAATATAAGAGATAGATGTTAAGTTTAAATTTCAAACATGTTCAGCATGTCAAGATCTACATACCCTGCAATTTTGAGGTAAATTCCATTACCCATTTTGGAGTTATTGCCCTTTTTTCCATCAAATTTTCACAATTTTTATACTTTTGGTTTTTTATTTCAAAAACTATAAGAGATAGATGTTAAGTTTAAACTGCAAAAATGTTCAGTATGTCAAGATCTACAAAAAAAAGTGCACAGTTGAAAATGTCCGACAACTGTGTGAAGAGTTATTCCTCTTGAAATGCATTTTTGTTGACTTTCACTGCTTTTGGTTACTTAAATAATCAAAGGGAAGCAACTCTATTACAAAATGTGAAGTAGGAAAAGCTAAATTTTGAGACTCATTGACATTTATGTTTTTTTTTACAGCAATATTGATAACTTACATTAAAGGGGGGAACCCCTACCCAAATTTTTTTGAAGAGGGTGTCTGCTATGACGAGGGCTACATTTGTTATTTTTTGACCGGAGTTACCAAGTTTTATTGACTGATGTTGTTATTATACCCAGGTGAGGTATACAGGCTCCTGGGAGCCTCTAGTTTTTGTAATTATTCCATTAGTATACAAAATAATGTATTTTTGTACAGGATCTGCAGGAGAAGGTTTTATCAGATGGAGATTTAAGGGATATGTTTATGTTAGAAGTTCAACGAATGTATCCTCCATTTTTTGGTGGAAGAAGAATGGTCAACAAGGTAGATTACAGCACATAAGCAATAATTAAACAATATAAATGTAGAGACGTTTGGTCAACATGATAATAATATAAATGTTTATATGTTATAAACAGTGAAACAAAATGTGGCCTTTCAAAAGAGGTTTGATTGATACAAATAATGCAGAAATTTACAAATTTTTTACAATTTTTCAAATTGAACATTCTAACGATTTTGCATAGGATTAAGGGCACTTCTTCATTTTCCCATCCTAGATTCTAAAGTGGAATTGTTATACACATAATGTAGATGTGTATGTAGTTATAGACAGGATTTTTATGAATTTTCAATATAATACCAGATTGTTCAATTTTTGCACATACATCAACGGGATTAAATATGACAGACTAAAATATTTTTTGACTAGTTTAAAAAAAAAAGCAAACAAAAAGAACCTTTTTCCTGATAATAAAAATTAACAAAAACTCTGGATACATCTAGTAATTGTTATGGTAGATCTTGAAAAAAACGAATTTAATTTATGATCAGCTTTATATCAAAATACATGTAAAACAATATGTTGTACCATGTAAGTGGTCATAAGTGGTCGTGATAGTATGGTAGTTGGATTTACAACTACCTGTGCAATCAGTGCCTATCACCACTAATGTTGTGATTCGAAACCAGTGCAGGCATGGTGTACTTGATACAACATTTTGTGATAAAGTTTGCCAGTTACTTACTGCAGGTTGGTGGTTTTCTCCGGGTACTTCGGATTCCTCCACCAATAAAACTGACCACTACGATTTGCTGAATATTGTTGAAATTGGCGTTAAAACACCATAAACTGAACCAAACCAAACCAAACTAATTTGTATTTATCTTACAGGAGCTGGTAATAAATGGAGAGAAATTTCCAAAAGGTCATGCCGTAGTTTTCTCTACTTATGCAACGCACAGGGATCCAGAAATATTTGATGATCCCCATGAGTTTCAACCACAACGATGGATAGAAAAGTAACTAGACATATTTAGCTCATTTATTTTTTTGTGGCTGCTATATGATATGGGTGTGTCATTGATTTTTCTGTCTGTAGAGAATTTTTTTTTTCAAAATAACTCTTCTGAAATTTTAATTTAATGATCCTTGACACAGAATAAAGGTTTGGAATCCTATCCCTGCCCATTTCTAAACAAGAGGTCCAAATGTGCTAAAAATGCACAATGATTGGATTACCCTTAACTGATAAATGTTTTGCTTTGACATCTTTTCCAATATTCTTACAAAACTTGGTATGTTAACTCAGGCAAATTATGCCATTAGATCTTTAAATTGAAGGAAATTTGTTAAAAAATGTATGTGACTTTCATGGTATAGATATTGTCAAAACTCGTTTGCTCAACACAGCCAGCTAGATCTTTTCTACAAAAAAACATCTCATTTTATTTCGACTTTCAGTTTTATTGATGAAAGAATCATAGTACCCACAGAAAGGCACCAACCTTCAACAAGTCACTGATAAGCTTCATCACATCAAGTTATATCAAGTACACCTAGCTATGGGTTGGAGTCAAACTGACTAACCATAACAATATTAGACTTTGATTGTAAGTCCAACTACTGTAGGATTGTATCAATGGAGGTCACAATAACACTTTTACAATCAAACCTGGTTTTGTCAAAGTTGACATATGGATGAACCATATTTATATCTCCCAATCTATGTTTTTGGTCCAATTCTTCTTCTTATCTTTCTTTCCTTCTTCTTCATAAAATTGTCAGACCCTTTTGCAAAATTTGTCAGTCAGATGTAATTGAGATTTTAAATTATGTTAGGTCTGGATTTCTAGTTGGTTAGACAATATTTTGTTTTTGTGATTGAGCATCTAAATGTATTTTAAGGGCTCAAACAGTGTCAGAGTCTATTGTAGAATCCTATCCTCTTTTTTTTTTGGGAGACTTTTGTAACAGTTCATGGTAACACTTACCAAGAGTTATCTGAGTTTTAGATAACGAGGTTGGATTGTATGCAGAAGAGTAGGTGGTGATTTACCTACATTGCTACATTTAATTCCAATTTTTTTTTTTTTTTTGCAGAAATGCTAATGATAAAAACAGATTATTCTGTTTTGGTGCTGGGCCTAGATGTTGTATAGGACAGAAACTAGTTTGGTGTATTATAAATGTAAGTCACATGGTACAACTATTTATAGAAATGAATAACTCCAATTATTATATAGATAGATGTGAATTACACAATTTTCCGAGTTAAGTAAAAACTATAATTTCACTCTCGCTATATTTCGTGCCATTTCGTTGTCAGAACTACTTTTCCAACGACGAATTGGTGCAAAATATAGCAAGAGTGAAATTAAAAACGATAATTTCACTGTGAAATTATCGTTTTTATTTAACTCGGAAAATTTTGTAATTCTACGCTACACACGTAATATAGTGCAATTAAACTCATTTTATATTAAATTTGATTCAAAACATTTTTTTATCTATATAATGAATACTATAACTAATTGACGAGTTTCATTATCAAAAATATGTCACTCATGACCAAATAACATTGTAACTCACTCATGCGCTGCACGCATTTGTGAGTTACTGCATTATTTGGTCATGAGTGACATATTTTTGATAATGAAACTCGTCAATTAGTTATATTATAATGAATTTTGCTAGTAGATCTTATAAAAATTATTGTATTTTTATTAAAATTTTGATACTGCATAAAAGTCAGCAAACTCATTACTGTTCTATACTTTTTATATTAACCTGAGTTTGAGAATTTTTTTCATGTTGTTTACATCCAAAATGGTTACACTTTGTAAAAGGGTCCGGGATGAAGGGATTTGGCCTTCCCATATTTGTATTCTTTATTAAAATAAAGTGCAATTTTGGTTAAGTCCTTCACGTCCTTTTAGAGCCCCCAAAAAATAAAGCAGGCCATCACATTTCTAAAAGCCAGAATCCACCCCTACATACATGGCTTTTTGCAATTTTTTGTGGATGACAGACTACCGTATTCATTCTAATTGACGCCCCTGCCCTAATAAACGCCCCCCCCCTTTCCCAACCGTTAAAAGTGAAAGTGACTTACCAAATTTACACCAGGAAAATCTTTTTATTCCACTTATATACTAAACAATAAATCCTATCAGTATGCAAATTGGATGACAACTAGCGGTAATAAACTAATAAACTACGAATCTAGTTCCTACTGTTTTATGTACACTATGTACAAGACGCTGTTGAACAAGTCAGTGTCCGGGGCTGTCGTAATCCGACTCAGATTCATTTAAATCTGAGTCTAGCTCGCATTCACTCTCACTAATTTCAATGTTTTGTGGAGAAGCACAAATGTTTTGCAAAACTTCCTCGGCTTCAACAACATCATCCTGTTCGAATCCCTCGAATGGGTCCTCGTCATCAGAACACGCCTGAAAGAGATGGTCCTCACTTCCATCAATTGAATTCGAAATTCCACATTTTTTAAAGGATTTTCTTATAAGTTCTGGTGGGATTGAGTCCCAGGCCTGTTTGATCCATCTAAGCATAAGCTGCTTGGATGGAGCGCGACGATTTCCTGACTTAGTTTTTTTTCAACTGGCCCGGAATAAAGCCATTTGTCATACAATTCTGCGACTCGTTCTTCAAATGGTTTGTTCCAAGAGACATCAGCAGGTTGTAGCTTGGATGTACAGCCTCCAGGGATGACAGCAAGATTGGAATTGTATTTCATCCTTAGGAACTGTTTGACATCGGGTGTTAAGTGACCACGAAATGAATCTCAAATAGGAAGTCTACGTCTTTGGTTATTAAAACGCCATATTCTTTTGAGCCAAAATTTTATACTTTCTTCATCTGCCCAAGATTTTTTGCCTGACCCACACATGTACATAACTATACCGTTCAGGATATCAGTTTTAGGTAGGGGTCTTATCCCTGGCAAATGTACTAGAGGTGGTAACTTGGTTCCATCTGCAAATGCGCTAAGCGTTACAGTTATGCGTTGTTTTTAATGCCCAGTTGATGAAACGATAACCTCTTTCACACTTCTTTCCGAAAGTGTACACTTCCCAGGCATCTCAAACCACACTGGGGTTACATCCATATTTCCAATGTCACTGTTGCAATAACCTCGAAATTTACACATCTTTTTAACGATTTTCAAAAACTTATCAATACGATCGTCTATAATTTTCCTAACATGTTGTGACACATGAGTCGATCTTCGAAATGTTATATTATTTCTCTTCTTAAATCTGCGAAACCAGCCACACGAAGCCTTGAAAGACTGACTTCCATTTTCCTTATGTAATCTTAGTGCTTCTGTCTTCATTCCTTTCCCAGTTACTCGAACAACGGCCTCCCTCCTCTCGCTAAACCAAGAAATCAATTTTTCCTCTATATCGATCGTTATAATTGAGGGGTCTTCCAGCACCAGATTGTCTTTTTTGCGTCTTTGTGCCTTGTTCAATAATAGATTTTTTCTGGCACCACTCGCAAACTCGCTTCCTATCAACGTTGAAAAGTTTTGATGCTGTGTGTTTCCCTTTTTCTTCTGCGTATGCGATCACTTTAAGTTTAAAAGCAAAACTATTAGTTTTTCTCTGATTTATATCTTTTGATGCCATTATTAAGTTATTTTAAAAGTTGTGCTAAAATTTTGATGTCATTTTCTGTCCCGACAAATTTGTACACACATGGAATTTCAAGACCGTTGTCAAATAATTTTTCTCCTGTCACTTCCGCTGATATCGTGCCACCCCTTTTAAGAAAATAATGGAAGACTTTGCTAAAATCCATAGGCATGTGGCCCACACATTCATCTGCTTTTCCACGAAGAAGTATTAATTTAACTGCATATTTATCACGGGGTTATTTTCCTCAATTTTCAAATCAAGTTTGTCACCTATTTCTTATTTCCAAATAGATTTGAAAACATGGTAACAGCGTATCAAACTACTGAAATTATAACGTTCCATTACACTCTCAAATTTTCATAACACGTTGTGTGCTGACCGACTTTTAATTAATACACACCACAGTTACATCGACTGGACAGTTGCTATTTATAGATCTAATAGGGTGCGTGCGTTATAGTCTATTTCAGATAACAGCGATTGGTGTTAATTGAAGAATTTAGCAATGAAATTAACGCCACCCCCCTTTTGAAAAAATGCAGCGCCCCTGGGGCATCAATTAGAATGAATACGGTATTTAATATTTGTGCTCCTTTATTCATCCCTTTTTGATCATTATTATTTGTTCTAAATTTGTTGTTGTTGTTTATTTGTTTTAATTAATGTTCATTTCATTTTGTTATATACTCTCAATTGGTGTTGCAAATATATTGATAAGAACCCTATGGTTGTTGCATTATTATCCCCTTGCCAACGAAGTTGTGAAGGGATATAGTAACACTACCATTCATCCTTAACATCCCTATTGATTTTCAAGGTCAAAGGTCAAGGTCACCGGATCAATATTTTTACTGCATAACATCCTTAACACTCTAGAATCAACATTCTTCAATGGATTTTGACCAAACTTGGTACATACTTAGTCCTTAGGAGAGTCTGGAACCCTATTGATTTTCAAGGTTAAAGGTCAAGGTCACAGGGTCAATTTTTTTCCTGTAACATCCTTGTGAACACTCTAGAATCAACATCTTTCAATGGATTTTCACCAAACTTGGTATATACTTAGTCCTTAGGAGAATCTGGAACCCTATTGATTTTCAAGGTCAAAGGTCACGGTCTAATTTTTACCCTGTAACATCCTTGTGAACACTAGAATCAACATCCTTCAATGGATTTTGACCAAACTTGGTATATACTTAGTTCTTAGGTGGGTCTGGAACCCTATTGAATTTCAAGGTCAAAGGTCAAGGTCACAGGGTCTAATTTTTACCCTGTAACATCCTTGTGAACACTCTAGATTCAACATCCTTCAATGGATATTAGCCAAACTTGGTACATACTTAGTCCTTAAGAGAATCTGGAACCCTATTGATTTTCAAGGTCATAGGTGGAAGGTCAATTTTTAGGCGAGGGGATGCATCACGCTTTGCGTTGCCCTTGTTTATATTAGTTTTGTTGTCATGATGTTGGGAAATGGCCAGGATGGCCAAGTGGTTAAGGTCATTACCTACTGACCATAAGCATGACACCTCTGATAGTTTCCCTCCCTAATATCCACCTCAAGTGTAATGGTTGCTGGAAGCCTATTCCAGGTTAGGATTTCAACAGTTTGTGGTATTTGTACGAGTTTTATCTTCAAAGAAGTCTGGTACTCATGACATAGTCTATCTGTTAAATTGAAGAAAGTGCTAATTAACCTCAATAACTCAATGATGTCAGACATAGTGATGACAGTATTTGTAAGATTACTTTACCTTTATTATACCCCCTGCAAACAAAGTTTGGGGGGGTATATAGGTTTCACCCTGTCTGTCTGTCCGTCTGTCTGTCCGCATAGAGGGTACATGGTTTGTCCGTGCAACTCCTCCTACAGTTTTTCTGCTAGGAAGTTTTTATTTTGCAGATCATTTGTACATATATCAAAGATGTGCATGTGGTAAGGATTTTGATTTTTGTGCATTTTTACCAAAAATATAGATTGTTGAACTTAGTCATTTTTTGGTGAATTTGGCAAAAAGGGTACATGGTTTGTCCGTGCAACTCCTCCTACAGTTTTTACGCTAGGAAGTTTTTATTTTGCAGCTCATTTGTACATA
>MJUT01026738.1:388990-402510 GCA_002080005.1 Gigantidas platifrons
CCCAGCTCAGCCCCACCCCTCTGGGGAATCTGTATAAAAATATGTGACCGAGATCCCTACCATAAACCATATATATTTATGATCAGGGTGACTAGGCAAATTAAATGCCTTATAGCTAAGGCCCCAGGGGTCATACCCCACCCCCTACCTGAAGTCAACTTTTTAGCTCACCTGGCCAAAGGCCATGTGAGCTTTTGTCATGGGTAAGCATCCATCGTCCGTCCGTCTGTCCGTCCATTAGCTTTTCACATTTAACTCTTCTTCTCTAAAACCGCTGAACAGATTTCAACCAAACTTGCCATAAATGTTCATTGGATGGTCCTCTACCAGATTTGTGTTTTTGGTGTAGATCGGAAATCCAACATGGCTGCCAGGGCCCATAATGTGTTCTGATTGGTCGAAATTTTAAAAATCTTCTTGTTAGAAAGCACTAAGCCAATTGAATTGTGACTTTACAGGAATGATCATTGGGTGATCCTGTACTAAACTTGTGAATCGTTTGCTGATCGGAAATTGAAGATGGCTGCCATGACTCGACTTAGTTTAACATTGGACCCTATGGGAATTTCACATTTTCATCTTTTTTTTCTGAAACCACGAAACAGATTTGAACCAAGCTTGGCAGAAATGTTCATTAGATGGTCCTCTACCAGATTTGTGTTTTTGGTGTAGATCGGAAATTCAACATGGCTGCCAGGGCCAATAATGGGTTCTGATTGGTTGAAACCTTGAAAATCTTCTTGTCAGAAACCAGTAAACCAATTGAATTGTGACTTTACAGGAATGATCATTGGGTGATCCTGTACTAAACTTGTGAATCGTTTGCTGATCGGAAATTCAAGATGGCTGCCATGACTTGACTTAGTTTAACATTGGACCCTATGGGAATTTCACATTTTCATCTTTTTTTCTGAAACCACGAAACAGATTTGAACCAAACTTGGCAGAAATGTTCATTAGATGGTCATATACAAGATTTTTGTTTTTGGCACTGATCGGAAATCCAACATGGCTGCCAGGGCCCATAATGTGTTCTGATTGGTCGAAATTTTAAAAATCTTCTTGTTAGAAAGCACTAAGTCAATTGAATTGTGACTTTACAGGAATGATCATTGGGTGATCCTGTACTAAACTTGGGAATCGTTTGCTGATCGGAAATTCTTGATGGCCGCCATGACTCGACTTAGTTTAACATTGGACCCGAATCGTTTGCTGATCGGAAATTCTTGATGGCCGCCATGACTCGACTTAGTTTAACATTGGACCCTATGGGAATTTCACATTTTCATCTTTTTTTCTGAAACCACGAAACAGATTTGTACCAAACTTGGCAGAAATGTTCATTAGATGGTCATATACAAGATTTTTGTTTTTGGCGCTGATTGGAAATCCAACATGGCTGCCAGGGCCCATAATGTGTTCTGATTGGTCGAAATTTTAAAAATCTTCTTGTTAGAAAGCACTAAGCCAATTGCATTGTGACTTTACAGGAATGATCATTGGGAGATCCTGTATTAAACTTGTGAATCGTTTGCTGATAGGAAATTCAAGATGGCCACCATGACTCGACTTAGTTTTAACATAGGACCCTATGGAAAAAATGTTTAAAAGTCTTCTCCTCTGAAACCAGCAAGTCAATTTAAAGGAAACATGGCATGAATGGTCCTTAGGTGGTCAACTTTCAAAATTATGTCCTGTGAACCCAACCTCCATCCAAGATGGTCGCCGTCAGCGGACATAGTTTTAACATAGGACCCTATGGGAAAATTGTTTAAAAGTCTTCTCCTCTGAAACCAGTCAGTCAATTTAAAGCAAACATGGCATGGATGGTCCTTGGGTAGTATACTTTTAAAATTGTGTCCAGTGACCACGACCTCCATCCAAGATGGCTGCCATGAGCAGACATAGTTTTAACATAGAATCCTATGGGATTTGAATAGTAACTTAGATGTATTCGGCATGCAGACATTCTTAAGAGGACTTAGTTATGTCAGGTGAGCGATACAGGCTCATCTGAGCCTCTAGTTCATTTTAATTCTATACTTGCTCAACACGATATAAGAAATCGGTTGTGAAATTTTCATCATTAACTCATCAGACCAATAATGGTTCAAAATGAACGATAATTGTATAGTCCCGCAGAAAATTATCATTGCCAAATTTCTGAAACCAGTCAGTCAGTGTGACCAAGTGAACAATTACAAATGCTTTGAAGCTACTGGTTTAATTTTAAATTACATTGAGTGTTTATGGGCTCAGGTATTTATACTTTTATTTAAACAAATTTTGATATATGACATTGTGTATTTTCTTTTTTCAGTTTGATTATTTTGTATTATTTTTTATTTTAAGGTGTTTTTTTTTAACATATATATGGTAAATTGCTCAAAAGAAAATAATATAATCAGTATAGCCTAGATTTTGGATGTAGTGTAGTTTAAGTTGTTAGTTATTATTCATCGATATCATGAGGAGAACAGATTAATATTAGATGAGATGAAGATGGTGCCTCTTTTCTAGCTCACTGAATCAACAGTCCGCAGCTAGACATCAAGTACCTGCGGAACCGTAGCTCTTTAAATCCTTGTTTTTTTTCTTTATATTTGTGGACCGCAAATATCAGAAAACTGGCCAAGGACCATAAGGACTACGGTTCTGTAGTTAGACATCTGGCTGTACTCCCACACGTTATCCAGACTCAGAGCCAAACTGATATTAATCTTACTCATTAATGCTACCTTCTTTGTAGAGAAGAAGTAAATACAATTATAATATTAGATTTGACCAGACGGGGGATCAAGCCTATGATCTTTCACACTCGTGGTGAACAAACTTAACCATTAAACCACAGAGGTGTCATATACCCCAGTAATTATAGGATACGTGTCAATTAGGATTTCCATGGTAAAATTCTGTCAGCTCATAAATGGTTCAGTATGACAACTTGACTTGTCAAATACACACTTCTTTTAAGTAATCAGATTACATCTATATTCTTAATCACCATCTATATAGTAGCCATCTTGGTTGACCAGTAACGGTAAACACAACAATTATACTTTTTGCTTTCTTAACAAAATCTTTTTATTTTGTCATAGCATTTAAATAACAACAAAAAGAGTATAAACAATAACATACGTAACATATCATATTCCCTTTTTTGTTGTTGTTTTCATGGCATTAGTCATTCCATTTTTCTTTGTTCATAGTATTTTATCACCATTTTTTTCTTGTGTGTGTTTTTTTTTAGCCTAATTAATCATATTCAGCCACTTTTATAGCTATAAGTAATTAATATAGATTCATACAACTCTTTGGTTATTCTATTTGGGCCATCATGATTATGATCATATGGTAGATGGATTTACAACTACCTATGCAATCTGTGCTAATCACCACTAAAATTGTGAGTTTGATACAACATTTTGTGATAAAGTTTGTTAATGACTTGCTGCAGGTCAGTGGTTTTTCTCTGTGTGCTCTGGTTTCCTCCACCAATAAAACTGACTGCTATGATATAACTGAAATATTGAAAGTGGCATTAAACACCATAACCCTAACACAAACCTGTGACAGCCTATATCAATCAGCCCTAGCCCCCTCTAAACATTGATTTCTTAGTGTTTTGAAATATGGCCTCAATACCTATATTTTATTACTTGGAAATTGAACTTGTATCATTACTGTCAGCAGTAATAAATGAGAAAATTATTTTTTATTTCACATGTATTACAAAATTTGTATTTTATTGAAATTAAAAGCATTAGTTTATTCAGAATGGATATACAAAAGTGATATAGACTCATATTAACCTTTAGTTATTCTAAACATCAATCTCTTAGTGTTTTGACCTATGACCTCAATATTTGTATTTAATTATGGGTACTTTAAAAATATCGAACGTGTATCAATTACTTTCTGCAGAAATAAATAGGAAAATAAGTAACATGTATTACAACATTAACTTGTAATTTATAATTTATGATTAAGGACATTTGGTGTATTTAGAATGGATGTATGACAATCTTTTTTGTATTTATAAAGTTCAAAGCCTTTTTTCTATACATTGTTATAAATATGATCTATTGTCTTGACTTGTTTGGTGGAGTTAGTTATTTGTTTTAGTTTTATGTTGAAACTTGTTCTACTTAAAGAAAACACATATGGTCACTGGAGCATGACACTAGATTAGAACTGTATTATATGGTACCAGATTTTATATTCAGGGTAGATAATCCTGCAGATCTTTGTGTCTATTTCTTCTTTTGTTTGTAATGTATTGTTACTTATACATTACATGTTTTTAATCTAATTAAGTTTAAACATTTTAATTTTTTTAAATTTAAAGCTAAAAAAAATTATATTACACCCTCATCTTCGTTTTTATCCACCATCAAAACTGATGCCTTCGGGTAACACGAAAAATATGATATCATATAATGGTGGCAACATTATAAAGGAGGCTTTACTGTAATTTGTTATTTCAAGCATTTATGAATCAAACAATTTGTACATAAAAAACAAGTAAGATTGTTATAGATATATATTGTGTGTTAAGTTTATGTGATGCTGGCTCATCATGTCTTGTATGAACGTATTTCAAATTATTTTTTTTTACATTTGTGGAAGAATAAATCTATATACTTAAATAGCAATTGTGCGATTTTGTTTATTGTTTTTTAAATGGCAAAATTAAAGAAGGCAAAATTTTACAAAAGAATGTTTTTTTAACCATTATTTGTTGAACAAAGAATACCGATATTGGCAAATAGTAATAACCTTTTTTATATTACTGGAAAAATTTGGTGAGTCATGTTATGGTATGGGTCTGTCATCAGTATTGTTGTCTTCTTCACACATCTGAAGACAATGGTTTCCATAGAACAATTTTTATATAAGTTGACTGATCCATTTGAAATTTCAACACAATGATCTTTGACAGAACTAAGGATTGGTGATCTTTTTTATGCCCCCGCGATGAACAGTCGGGGGCATATTAATTTACCATTGCCCGTTCGTCCGTTTGTCCGTCCGGATATACACTCACGGGTCAAAAGTATTTCCTCACTTATATATATCCCTATATAATATATTTCATATAAAACCACTTATTTTCAAAACATTCTCCTGAAGTCATTCCTTATCTGATTTTCATGAAATTGCAGCATTAAATGCAGAATAAATATAGTTTCTTCTTTGTATAATTTTCAAATAATTTTATTTCTACTTTCCCTTACGAATTGATTTAAAAAATAAGTTTTTTTTCCCCACCAAATCTTACTATATAATCATATAAAATTGTGACGTCAAGAATTTACATTTGTGTTTAAATCATAAATGTTTTAAATAAAAGTTCGAAAAAAATTCATGAAGATATCAAAATAAACTCTTAATAATTCTATTATTAAAGGTGAAAATTTCATGAAAATCGGCTAAGGGATGACTTCATGAGAATGTTATGAAAATAAGTAGTTTTATATGAAATATATAGGGAAATATCTTTGCGAGGAAATACTTTTGACCTGTGAGTGTAGATACATGGTTTGTTCGGCTATCTCCTCCTACAGTTTTGGAGCTACAACTTTAATATTTTGCAGGATGTTTGTACACATAATGGAGGTGTGCATGTCCACAGGATTTTGATTTCCATCAAATATTCTCAAAATGACAGGTAATTGGACATAGTCATTTTGTTCGTCCGTCCGGATATAAATACAAAAATGTACAACAAAAATGTACATGGTTTGTCCACCCATCTCCTACAGTTTTAGAGCTACAGCTTTAATATTTTGTATGATGTTTATACACATAATGGAGGTGTGCATGTCCACAGGATTTTGATTTTCATCAAATATTTGATAATGACAGGTAGTTGGTCATTTTTTTATGCCCCCACGACGAAAAGTCAGTCGGGGGGGGGAGGGTATTTGGTATTTTTGTCAAATATTCACAAAATGACAGGTAGTTGGACTTCATTTTCTTCTTACTAGCTACATATTAATGGGAACATGGTTTGTATGGTTCCTACTACAGTTTTTGACTTGTTTAAAATTTCTTATGGTCAGACGGGGGCATCATTTGTGTCGTACAGACACACTTCATTTTTAAAAAATCACTCCTAACAAAACAACTNATAGGGAAATATCTTTGTGAGGAAATACTTTTGACCTGTGAGTGTAGATACATGGTTTGTTCGGCTATCTCCTTCTACAGTTTTGGAGCTACAACTTTAATATTTTGCAGGATGTTTGTACACATAATGGAGATGTGCATGTCCACAGGATTTTGATTTCCATCAAATATTCTCAAAATGACAGGTAATTGGACATTTTGTTCGTCTGTCCGGATATAAATACAAAAATGTACATGGTTTGTCCGCCCATCTCCTACAGTTTTGGAGCTACAGCTTTAATATTTTGTATGATGTTTATACACATAATGGAGGTGTGCATGTCCACAGGATTTTGATTTTCATCAAATATTTGATAATGACAGGTAGTTGGTCATTTTTTTATGCCCCCACGACGAAAAGTCAGTTGGGGGGGTATTTTTGTCAAATATTCACAAAATGACAGGTAGTTGGACTTCATTTTCTTCTTACTAGCTACATAATGGGAACATGGTTTGTATGGTTCCTACTACAGTTTTTGACTTGTTTAAAATTTCTTATGGTCAGACGGGGGCATCATTTGTGTCGTACAGACACACTTCATTTTTTAAAAATCACTCCTAACAAAACAACTTTGTCCATAATTATCAAGTGCGGGGGCATACATCTTTTCTAGTTTTATCTTTAGTGTTGCTTATAAAATGTTCTTTATGTAGTATGCTAACATATTTGAATAGCTCTTGCTGTACTCGAGATATAAGGGGGTCAAAATGGGGACAACACCTAAAATTTGAATTCTTAAGTCCAATTTTGATTAGGGCTGTTTTCTTAAGACATCTCATGAAATTTCCTACATGCTTTAGTCAAACAGATTTGACCTACCTTTTGTTGTCTCTGAGATAAAAAGGGTCATAGGGAACCAAAATGGACCAATCTCCAAAATTATATATCATTTACAGTAAGGCAGGTGCAGGAGGAAGCCATATTGACTTGTTGCTGTCGTATCATGTTACTGCCTGACTTAGCCCTTTATAAGTGTGTCCTGTATGAAAATGTGATCTCAATTTCCTAACTTGTATAATATTGTTTTATTTATACATAAATAAACATATTTCAGAATTTTATCGATTTTAATGTTATGATTGATGACAATTTTTTATTATCTTCCCATATGAACGAGTGATTGTTGTTTAATGCCAAATGAGCAATTTTTCAGCTATTAGTATATCATGGCGAGCATGTTACATTTTGATGAGCAGATGATGTCTGCTTTGTACTAGAGCTACAAGCTTAGTTGGATTCTTATAGCACCAATTCACTGAAATAAAAGCCTGTGGGTAGACATGTCACATTATCCTGATTCTGAGCCAAACAGTCTTTACTCATCACCTTAATGCTGTGTGCTTAGTGGAGAAGCATCAAATACTAATTCTAGTCTTTAATTTGACACCAACAGGGCTCAAACTAACGATATACTGCACTCGAGGAGAGTATGATAATAATACAACTTGTTCTCTTTCCTTATCAATTTGTTTTGATATGTTTATTATGTCTCCCATTTTTATGCCTCTGATGCAACTTTGCTATAGAAGAAATTTACCTTTGGCTTACAATATTATATAGCACCCTGGTAGTTTGTAAAGATATGCATTAGGACAATGCTGTTAGTGTTTTGTACCAAAATGTTGTACATGTTACCTCGACAGCAAGATCAAATATAATTGTCTTTAGCTCACTTAGCTTTAAGCCATGTGAGTTATTGTCATTACTTGTCATCATATGATGGTGTTGCTGCTGCATGGTAAATTTTTTTTCACATTTCAAACTCCTCTGAAATTACTGGGCCATTTACAGTCAAAATTTGCTAGAATAGTAATTAGACAGTCCATAACATATTTAATGTTTTTCATGTGGATCGAACATCCAATATGGACACCAATTCAACGATATACACAAGGTCCTCTACAATTACTCCACCTTTTTAGCTCACCTTGCCAAAGGCAATATGAGCTTTTGTCATCACTTGGCACCCGTCGTCCCTTAACTTTTCACATTTTAATCTTCTCCTCTGAAACTCCTCAGCCAAATGAACTGAAACTTGGTAGGAAGCATCTATGGAAGGTCCTCTATAAAGATTGCTAATTTTGTCCTGATCCATTAACAAACATGGCTGCCACAGGCAATTCTTGTTTCTGATTGGCCCATTTAAAAAAATCTTCTCCTCTGAAACCGCCTGGCCAAATGAAGCGAAACTAGGTGGGAAGCATCTATGGAAGGACATCTATAAAGATTGTTTATTTTGCCACGATTGGTTAACAAACATGGCCGTCACAGGCAATTTTGATTGGTTGATTTCTAAAAAATCTTCTCCTCTGTTTAAATATAAATATCTAATCAAAATGCAGTTTTCTATACAGATTTAAAAAAATCTTCTCCTCTGCAACCACTAGGCCAAATGAACCGAAACTTGGTAGGAAGCATCTATGGAAGGTCATCTGTAAAGATTGCTCATTTTGTCCCAATTCATTAACTATCATGGCCACCAGTCAATTCTTTTTTCTGATTGGTCGATTTCTAAAAATCTTCTACTCTGATACAGCTTGGCCAAATAGACCGAAACTTGGTAGGAAGCATCTATGGAAGGTTCTCTATGGGAACTGCTCATTCCGTTTTGATCCGTTAACAAACATGGCCGTCATAGGCAATTCTTGTTTTAGATTGGTCGATTTCTAAAAATCTTCTCTGAAACTGCTTTGCCAAAATGAACCGAAATTTGGTGGGAAGCAGCTATAGGCTATGGAAGGTTCTGTATTACGTTTCCTCCAAGCAGAATGAAAGGTGAGCGACACAAGCTCAGCACTGACTCAGTGCTGAGCCTCTAGTCTTTTAATTGTGCAAAGGACATGACTATCATGGGCAATTCTTGTTTTGTATTGTGAATTGTTTTCTACTCTGAAACCACAAGTACAAATGATTTGAAAGTTGTTACAAATGATGTTTAACAAGAGAATCCAATGCTAGTACACATATCACAAATAGTGAAGAAATCCTCTGCCTCCTAGCTAGACAACAGATCTGTATTAAATGTTCAGATACAATAGGGACCGTTGTGGTCGTAATTGTATGGTAGTTGGATTTACAACTACCTGTGTAATCAGTTCCCATTACCACTAAAGCTGTGAGTGAATTCCGCTCATGGCGACAGGTGTATTCGATACAACATTATGTGATAAAAGTTTGTCAGTGACTTGCGACAGGTTGGTAGTTTTTTTACGGGTACATGTACTTCTGTTTCCTCCACCAATAAAACTAACCACCACGATATAACTGAAATATTGTTGAAAGTGGTGTTAACACCATAACCCCCCACAAATACAATAAGTATAATGCATTATGTTAAAATATAATTTAATAAATTATTCTGTGTTGTGAAATTACAAAATTACAACTGGACGGTTTTGTGTCCAGTGGACAAGGATACTACTCTGACAGCAAAACTACAGTTTAAAACTTTAAAACACATTTAAAATTACCCAGAACAGTAAGAGAAAGATAATTTGTTTCAATATACACAAAATGTACTCTTTAATGTTCCTATAATAAAATATATATTTTAATTTTTACCACTAAAAATGTACATACACATACTTTTATTAACATTTCTAACAAAGTTTTAAAGGAAATGTCCAATTAAAAAAAAATCACAAAGATATTTGGAGAAACGTTTCAGACAAAATATGTCGTTTCATTTTCATATAAATATTTTGAGATTTTCATGGCACACGTTTGAAGAAACAACTGTTTGTATTGGGGTTTAATGGTGAACTTAAGCAATGGATCCTTGTAAACCTAATGTCCCGTCATATGTAGAATTATCATGCTTTATTTCAGGAAATTTGTGCCCCTACATTTAAAATTTGAGCCGATTCTTGCTTCAAATAAAACTGCTTTGGTCCATTTGAGAATTTTCTATTTTCAGTAAAGGTGGTCATCTTGGATGGAGTTCAGAACTATCTGATATATCCAAACTCTATGCAAGATCTCCACCATCACTAAAAATAGAAAATTCTTTAATTTAATGTAAGCATAAACAATAAATATTTAATATTTATAAACATTACAAAGAATGATTAGGCAATCACACTCACTCAATCATAACAATTCACTTCCAGCTAAATCTCTATAAGAGATTGTATTAAATGAATATGACAAGTCAACTTCTAAAGTTGGAATGATGTAAATAATGAACAAAATCTGAACACTAATCATAATCTTAATCAGTATCATAAAAAAAAGTTTACCGATGGTTTCATCCATAAAAAAGTATACCCATGGTTATGGTTTCATCCATAAAAAAGTTTACTGATGGTTTCATCCATAAAAAAGTTTACCGATGGTTTCATCCATAAAAAAGTTTACAGATGGTTTCATCCATAAAAAAGTTTACTGATGGTTTCATCCATAAAAAAGTTTACTGATGGTTTCATCAATAAAATAGTTGACCATGATTTATTTCATACAAAAGTTTACCAATGGTAATATTCCATTAACAAATTTTTATCATTGGTTTCATTCATAAAAAAGTTTAATCGTGGTTTCATTCAAAATATCAATATTGGTTACATTAGACAGGTCAAATCTATAAGATGCCTTAAACAGATTTATATCACAGATGTTTCAAATAGATTTCTATCACAATGAATTGATTGGTGTTTAATGCCAACTTTAGCAGTATTTCAGCTATATCATGGCAGTATCACAATGGACAAGTAAACTTATCTTAACAACAAACCCTTTTACTAACATCTCGCAAGAAATTATCAAGATATAAAAATTTGCACGATCTTCATTTTATGTGACTTTAAATTTATTTGCCTTTGTAGTGCACTGATATTTATAGGAAAATGACATTAAACAACAATCAATAGATTCCATGTTATGTGACAATCTGTTCAATGCACCGGTAAACGTTTTTTTTATGACTGACTAAGAAAATTACACACAACAACTTTGACAGAACTGATGTGTATTTAAAGCACTGATACCCCAAATTCATCAAATTACCTAGAACACAAAATTTGAACAAAATAAAAAAACAAGTGCACTTAAAGTCATTTGAAATAAAATTGTGTCTACTATGGAACATTTAAACACATTCTTTCGTATCATTATGTTACCTAGTTACATTATTTAACTACATGTAGCTTAACGTTTTAATAGTATGGACACAAGCCTGTAATATCTAATAAGCAGGGATGATTCCAGTTAGAAAACAAAATAACGGTAACTGAAATCAATGAAAATTAGTTAAAACCATCTACACCCCCTTTGAAAGGGGCTGTTTTTTTACCTGTTCTGACCTTGTCCTGCAACATTTGTAAATTTTTCCCCCCAAAAAATCATCCCTGATATATAATCTAGACTTTTGTCAAGCTAATTTGAAAATACATGTACAATAAAACTGCCATACAAACTGTATTACAAGTGAAATCAGTGAGTTTTACCGAACTGCTGAGGTATAACAAAAATTAACGTTCACAAAAAATGGCTTCCAATTGTGGCAGAAAAAACATTTATATATTTAAAAATACTTTTGATACTAGAGTCAAAATGACATACATTCATAAGGAGATCCATTTGGAATCTGTTCTATTGCAAATACATCTGCAGTCTGTGCCAAAATCTTTTTGACAAACTAAACTGAAAGGCATTTCAAGAGAATTTTTTTCTATTTGATTAAGCAAATTTTTGCAATTGTTTACTAGTCCGAATCAATTTTTACTAGACTGGGGATTAGGACTAGTGATATTTGGTGTAAAAGACTCCATTTGTATTCCCCATTTGATCACAATTTCCTTCATTAACATTTAGATTAACCTCAATAAATAAATAAACAAACACAAGAATTGTTTAAATAACACTTAAAATACTGTCCACTGTTTTAATACTGGTACTAAAGATCTTTATTTGTTGTACGATAATCTCCTGGTTTACACTTGTGTTTTCTTCAGTCGTGAATGTGACGAGACTTCACCAGTAAAGGCTCGGAATCTATATTCTAGATTTTTCCTTCTGCTCATTAACTCCTTGTGGAGATCTTCAGCCTGGAAAGAGATTGATTTGATTGATTGAAATTAAATCCAACTTTAGCAGTATTTCAAGCTATATTGTGGCCTGGAAAGAGAGACATCAAGATATATACAACTGTACATGTAATATCATAAATATGTGAAAACAGTCAGCCTAAAATATGAAGTGAAATATCTTTTATCCAGGTACCAGAAAATAGTACCCTTCTCCAGTATATATGAACTGTGTATGGTCAACTGCATGTTCTCCTATAAAAACAAATTAGTTTGTGCATGTAAATTATTTCATTATCATATAACTAATATGGATAATCATATATTTCCAATTTTATGACTTCGTTTATAATCTATTGCGACTACCACACTTAACGAACTGACAAGTGATATCGCTGAACTTGGGTATGTGTCTGGAAACCATGACGATTGAGATGAGCAACAAAGCTTGAACACACATTCAGTGTTTGCTTGTGGTCAGAATTTGACCATATAAACCACACAGTCAAAAAAATAGTTCTCTTACACTTTTCAGATTATAGTACCATAATATGTTGTGTATCATACTCACCTTTTTGGTAAGAAATGAGATCTGTTGTGGTGGGTATTAGGCCATCCTAAATTAATTCTACGTTTAACATCAAGGTAGGGTATCAAAACCTAAGAGGGAGGTAGGAAAACTAGAGGCTCCTAGGAGCCTGTAATCGCTCACCTGGCCCAACAGTTTCAGAGGAGATAATTTTTAAGTGAATTTTGGTGAATCTTCTATTTTTAGCAATGGCCGCCATCTTCTTTGGCGGGCGGGGTTGTCGGATATAATTCTGAAGGTAGACCATCTAAAGACCATTTCACCATAGTTTGGGCCCATTTGACATAGCGGTTTCAGAGGAGATAATTTTTTTAAGTGATTTTTTGCCAAATTTTCTATTTTTAGTAATGGCGGACATCTTGGCTGGCAGCCGGGTCGTTGGACAGAATTCTGAAAGGGGATCACCTAAAGACCATTCCACCATAGTTTGGGTCCAATTGGCCCAGCAGTTTCAGAGAAGATAATTTTTAAGTGATTTTTTGCTGAATTTTCTATTTTTAGTAACGGTGGCCATATTGGTTGGCAGCCGGGGTCGTCGGACACAATTCTGAAAGATGACCACCTAAAGACCATTCCACCATAGTTTGGCCCCAATTGGCCCCGTAGTTTCATAGGAGATAATTTTTAAGTGATTTTTTGCCCAATTTGATATTTTTAGTAACGGTGGCTATCTTGGTTGGCGGCAGGGGTCATCGGACACAATTCTCAAAGAGGACCATCTGAAGACCATTCCACCATA
>MJUT01026738.1:403466-466655 GCA_002080005.1 Gigantidas platifrons
ACGGATGCCCAGTGATAGCAATAGCTCACATGACCCTTTGGGTCAGGTGAGCTAATAAAAAACAAACAAAAAAATCAAACAACCTAAGAATAGTTTCAGTAATGAGTATGTTTTTTCATTGCTCAATTAATAGCCTGAAGATGTGCAACACAGTTTTTAGTGTCAATAAAGACGATTCAGAACTGTATTCTGTAATTAATAGTTTAATAATTAAACATGAGAGATTAACAGTCCATGGGAATGTAGCACTGAACTTCGTCTTTTGGCAAAGGGGGTCTCAGTTCGTGTGAAAATGATGACGATCCCAAGGCAGCAGCACAGGGCCTTGTCACTATCCACATAAATATACTATCAATGCATAAACATATAGTGACATAAATATACTATCAATGCATAAACATATGTTTATGCATTGATAGTATATTTACGTGGATAGTGACAAGGTTTATGCATTGATAGTATATTTACGTGGATAGTGACAAGGCCTTGTGACAGCAGCATGGGCAACCGATTTGAAACAGTCGAGAAAAGTTGTTGTGTTTTCGAGTTCGATCATGTAGTGATCCATCAGTAGTCTTGAAAACCCTCCTTTTAACCTTTCTGTTACTTTTATTGTGGTGTACACCCATGCATGAAAATGTGCAACAGACGTACCGGTAATGAAAATTTACATGAAGTCGGGACTAAAATTGGACCGGTTCCGGATGTATACCAAACATTTCCTGATTTCACGCAATGTGTGTTTATTTTTTATTTTTGGCAAATTTTCAAAACATACGCGAGCGGGTGATGTTAAACGTAGAATTTATTTAGGATGGCCTTACCCAGTAAACAAAAGTTATCAGTATCATAATCAATAGTGTATTATACTCATCATTTTGGTAATATTAATTCTAAGCCCATTCTAGGTATTACAGAGTATACACAGGATATCAATAGGGTTAGGGTTATGGTGTTTAATGCCACTTTCAACAATATCATAGTTATATCGTGGCGGAAGATATCAATAAAGTTCAATATTCTGTTATAATAATTTGTTATTGAAATGATCTCTGAAGGGATGTATATTATAAATCAGTGTGTACTGTACATAGGCAATTGCAGTATGTACATATATTGCCCAATATCCTTGAAACTCACAAAGTATTTAAAAATAATAATAATGAGATAACCTATATATAGCTATGAATTGTTGATGATTCACCTATTTTACTGCAATTTAATAGCTCAAATTTTATGCATCTTTTGGGGGGAAACATATATGATTTCAGGGTTCACGAAATTGCATATGGGTTTGGTGGTCCAAGTGAAAAAAATGTCAGTCTTCATTAAATTCTTTTGCAAAATAGCAATCTTGTGTCAGTCCTTAGCAAAATCTGCCCAAATTTTACTGGTCATGTCTGACAGGACTAACACATTTTGCAATTTCTGTGATTTATTTGTCTTGACACTTGTTCTAACATTCAATGTGCACATTTTCTATACAGTAATTTAAATGACTTTAAACCAGTCCATGTTAAAAATTTGGTCAACCAAAATTAAAACAGCAAAATATTCTAATTTCACACTTCCTAACATGCACATGACAACACACTATTTAATTCTGAATATAACTGAAAGAAGAGATATGAAATTAGTTCATTAACAGTGTCCACTTCTAATCCATGCAAAATAATACCTTAACATGCGAGTCACATCTATATAAATGCATGCACATTTTGAATGCCATTTCAATCAAGTTATAGCAAATAAAAAAAAAGATCTGATCATATTTTTATATCTGTAACATGTGTGACTTGTTTGATTCTACATGACCTTGTAGCTCTCTCTCTAGTAAGCATTGTGACTTGTGATTCTATGTGACCTTGTTGCTCTCGCTGGTAATGATTGTGACTTGCGATTGTACATTAACTTGTCCCTCTTACTAGTAAACTTTAAGAAATTGCTAAAAAAAAATGAGAACCTTTGAACTTTTTATAAGAAAATATTCAAACCATATTACTTTAACTTAACGAACGCATACAATACAAAAGCATGTAAAATATATGTATTTCATAATTTAAAAGCTTACATGTTTCTAACAACAGCACAATTAATTAAAAGAAATATATAAACTTCCTAAATCTAGACTCATCCTGTCCATCTCTAATTATACCAATGAAACAAAGCTTGGAGATTGGGGTTTGAAAGCTATTTTATATTTGAGAGGTAACTTAATAATTACAACATTGGGCATTCCACTCATTTTCAAGTAGGAGGTGATAATTCTAAAGTAGAGGGGGGGATCCTGCAAAACCAGTATGAAAAACAAAGCCGTATTTTACTTTCACTCTTGACATTTTCATTTTTGAAAACAAAGAAGCAGGGGTAAAATGCAATTAGACGGGCAATTTTCTCGATGCCCCGCTGCTGTGGAATGCCCTGCAACATCTGCATTTGATCAACATATCATAGCAAATAATCATGGGATTAAATTAACTATGATTATAACAAAATATAAACATTTTTTTTAAAGACACCCTTTGTTGGTGAGAAATAGACTAAAGTCATGCACATGCTTTAGGTGCTCTAGACCATTTGTTTGCAAATTTAAGTGGACATTTTCAATGCTCTGTGTTTTCCTTAAAGTTTCTTCTATTCCCAGTGACAAGGATATGACTATGAGATTGCTAAAATTAATAAACTTTACATAACCTTTTAAAGGGTGATAATCATTTCTTATCGTGCTTGATAATATATCCTTAATCTGGCAATATTTATTATTTTAAAAGATATTGGTACAATTAACAGGTAATAATTTGTTAATATGAAGTAATAAATTTTTAAAAGTGTAATTTATTGTATCTGATGACCACAAGTACTATTAGTAAAAGCTGAAAGAGTTCTGCACAATCTGCCTGGTATAACTTGGGATAACTGCATATTCTATCAATTAACTACTCTAGCTATAAAGAATACATGAAGTTACTTACAAACTGTATCATTTTTTATATAACAAGTTAGCTTTCATCCTCCCTGTGTAAAAATTAGTTATTAGTAACAAATCCATTCTTAAAAAATAAGCGTTTCCTTGACCATAAATTACTGATATTAACAGTAACACATCAAACAAATGGAATAAAATGACTGAAATGTTGAACATCACTGACAAATTCAAAGAGACATGTAAGGAGTGAAGTTGATTTCTGTAAATTATAATGAAATTTCATCTTACAAGTCAAACTCATTTTAGCTTTCCAATAATGTGGGTACTTTTATTATCTTCAAAGATGCAAAATTTCAGAAATGTTGATTTCTACAGCTGCTATGGAAATATGTCACTGTATCCACAACAACAAATTAGTTACCGTCCATATATATTATGATGTACAAAGAATGATAATGGCCATTTTAAAGTAACAGGGGAAGGCAATCTTAGATTTCCAATCAAAGTTTTTTTTCTTGGAGCGGTTCATGTAAGTAACATTCCTACCAAGTAACAATTCCACCACACATGTGGTTTTCAGGAAGATTTCTTTTTAATTTCAGCCAATCAAAAAGCAAACTTGGCCAAGCAGCCATGTTGATTTTCCAAATTAAACGAAACCCATTAATAATGATATGAATCGCCCATTGATTATGATAATATGAATCACCCAGTTACTATAATAATTTGAATCACTTACTGGCTATGATAATATGAATCCTAATAAACCAGGGCTCACCACACATAGTAAAAACAGGGCGACTTGACTTCTCTCTCTCTTGACTTAAGGGCTAAGTGAGGGAAAATCTGAGACTTCCGAAAATCGATCAAATTTTTAACGTTTCTTTCCCCACTACTGCATGTTCCCCTACTTTTCACAAAACGAACGTGCTGCACAATGATCTTAAAAAGGATGCAATTAACGAGTTTGGAATAAAATATTGAACATCAAACCCTGTATGTGTCAAATTTCAGGAACATGAGAGCTCCTTTTATGTGAATATTGAAGAAAAAGTATGATTATTGGTGAAAAAAATACGGGCTTGAAAAGACTGACAGGGCGATTAAAACTTCGATTTTTGACAGAAATTGGGCGATTTCATTGAAACCAAGGCGAAGAAGTCTCCCACTTCGCCTGGTTTGGTGAGTCCTGATACACTATGATATTATGAATCACTCATTGATGATAATATGAATCCTAATAAACTATGATATTATGAATCACTCATTGATAATATGAATCCTAATAAACTATGATATTATGAATCACTCATTGATGATAATATGAATCACTAATAAACTCATAGTAGGTAACCCACAACTTATCACGCTCCAATTACTCTCAACACATCACCCATGGGTTAGCTGGCAGAGAAGTCCTAGTTTCCTTGAATAAAGGCTATTAATACCTACCAATCAAAATCATTATTTGATATAGTTAATCTCCTTTTTTGACATGAAAAATCTATACAGAAAAATGGCAACTCCAATGATTTGCAAGGAATTCTTTTCATAATTTAGACACATTTAAAAGCTGTGAGTTGATTGGCTATAAATACAGTTGTTGGCACTTATCAAAGTATTTTAAAATGATCACATGGCTATGTGTATTTCTCTGCCAATTGACCCACAGATGATAAGTTGAGAGTACTCCAAGAGTGGTGAACTGTGGGTTACTGATGATGTAATAAACTAATATATGAATCAATCACTGATGGCAAGATGAATCACTAATAAACTATAATATGAATCACTCATTAGTTATGATAATATGAATCATTCATTCACTAAAATAATATTAATCTCTTATAAACTACATGCATGATAGCAAACTAAAATTTCATATACCCTCACAACTAAAATAAAAAGCTGACTTCACATCTAAAAATGCAAATAAATCTTGAAAAGTAAAGTAAAATCAATCAAAATGAAATGATATCCCCATCTACCCAAGTGCACTCTGAAAACAAGACGTTACCACCAAAACCTTACAAAAGTTCTATATTTTCCTGCTTCTTATCTGTAAGAACATTTTAATATTGAGTTATTGTCTATAGATTTAACCTGGATATATTTTAACTTTTTTTTTAAAAGATATTATATTCAGTGAAACCGGTCTAAACTGAGCCTCCTTGGGATCACCATTTGCACTCAGAATAAGGCAGTCGTTTGGTTTATGCAGGTTATATTAACAAACATTTCCTACATTGAGACTTTATTTTAAGTTGGCTTCAGACAGGTTTCACTATAGTATCCAATTAAGGGTCTCAACAATAGAACTGAAAACTTAACACAGTCAAATTTGATATAAAAGTGACATACATATACAGTCAAACCTGCCCATACAGTCACCTCTATTAAGCAGTCACCTGTTTTAAAAGGTCACCTTTATCTTGTCCTGTTACAGAAATTTCAAATCAATTGAACCTCTTTTAAGAGATCATCTGTCTAATAAGGCCATTTTTTCTTTGTCACAAAGGTGACCTCTTAATACAGGTTTGACTGTATACCCTATTCACCCACCCAGATCCCTAACCCACATTAAAATATTTAAAACAAATACAATATGAGAGACGATACCAAATGTCAAGGATGTTTTGTCAGCTGATGATACACTAGCATGTTGGCATTAGCTCACATTATTGTAAAGTCATTTAATGTATTAGCCAAAAATACAAGAGCCATTGACTCACCTTCACTCAGGAAAATAAAAAGTTTGTGGTATCACAACTCGAATTTGAGTTGGTGCATTCTCAAAACCATCAACTTTAAAAAATACAGATTTTGTTTTTAAATTGTACAATATACAATTGTATTTGGGGAGCAATCTTTAAATATGCATTGATTGTCTTTCAATATTTAAGTTTTAATTGAATTAAAAAAAAATTAAATGTTAACAAGACAATGTTAATTAGTCTCATAAAAAATAAAGTTTAAGTCTTAAAAAATGTTGGTTGTTTTTTTGGTTTAATTACATTGTATATTTAAAGTATATATAAATATATTTGTGCTTGTTTAGTCAACCAAAACAAAATTACTTTCTCAAGTGTTATTTTCTTTTAGTAATTTTGTGCATACAGTTAACTTGTTAGCTATTGAACTATGATTTTCCAATAGATTTCATTTAATCATATGAAAAATAGCATTTTTATCACAAACAAATGTCTACTTACAACAATTCTTAGAATATCACACACAAGGGTATATAGAAATTCTGGGGACATTACACACAAGGGTATATAATGCTATTTTTCAACCACACACCTCCCCCCCAAAAAAAACATCGACTCAAAAATTTAAACCTACCACTACTATAATAAAATGTATATTGTAATACCCTGATTCACATTATTTCATTGACTATCTATCAATGTAGCATATCTGAAGTTTCAACAGGCAAAATTTAACCAATGAAACCTTCTATCTGAATATATTCTATTTTATCAAGAATTTGAAATAAATAGTCCTATTTAAAGCTTATACCAAAATCTTTTTAAAACTAAATTATCTCCCCTTGGTTTGCAATTCAAATGTAATTAAATTATCTCCCCTTATTATGATCTATATGAAAAATCATAGGAAAAAAAATATTAGAAAACACTGCATGAATTATACCTTTACTTAATAACAATCATTGGCAAAATATCTTGAACCCCTACAGCAGAAAAATATATCATTAGACACCAGATTAGATGCATGTATGTCAGAACTTTTCATCTGTATAATTTGAAAATAAAAATAACTTTTTTCAGATGAAAAGTTAAACAAAAAAATCTAGTAGAAAGAAAAAAATACCATTATAATTTATAAATATATGAAAAATATTGTTCACAAGACTTTTAAAATTAAATTGATTGTATTTTTTATGTTCATCTGAAAATTTCGTTCAAATTCTTTAATATTGATGATAATGTGTACTAGTATATTGTTTAAAATTTTAATATTTAAATCTTTAATATAATTAAGCACAAAATCATTTCTATAATAAATCACCAGAATATGTAATTAATTAACAGACAATAATAAAAACAAGACATACATGCAATTAAAAAAACAAACAGATATTAAAAATTTGTAATTGATTAAAAATTAGAATGTAGTGTGTTTAACATGCAAGTATTTATTAATCAAATCCAGTGTTAACATGGTTAAGTGAAGTCATAAACATTGTACAATGAAAAGGTTACAATTTTTACAGACTAATTTACTGTTCCTGGGAATGAGTATAGGTTTTACGGTCATAAAAGTGCTACAATTAGTACAGACTAATTTACTGTTTCTGGGAATGAGTTTAGGTTTTACAGTCATAAAAGTTTTGGATACAAGTTTCATACTCCTACTAAAAGAAAACAGCCAATCGGAACCTCATATCCAATAAATACAGCATTCTGATTGGACGATTTTAGAGAATGAGTACAAAACTTGTACTCATACTCTGTCAGGACTGATGTTGCATAGATGTTGTAAAACTTTGTAAAATTACAAATATCTGAAACCCTCATCAGGGATTTCAATGAGGAAAAATTGAATTCTTGATTGCTCTGTTGCATTAGTGTCAGAATATATGACAAAACAGACTATTAAACTTAACAAAATGTAATTGTGATTTTAACAAATCTAAAAAAAAAAAAAAATAAGGGAGAAAAAAGAAGGTAGAAAAAAATTAAGATTATCCATTCTGACTAACAAAAAGGTATATAAGAATGATTCCGTACAACAAGACACAAGAAATAAGAAATAATTATATACTGTCATTTTAAAATTCAATAAGGTAATTAATTTAATATATATATACATATAAATAAAGTACAGTCAGAGACATAGCGTGATAAATCACTGTGATTGACGTATCACTCTTCTTAGTGATACTGATATATCTTTTGGTCTGTTTAATTTATTTACTTATCTTGATATGCCCTTTGGGTGATAGTAAGTAACACTCTAAATGTAATAGAAATATGTAAGATATATATTTAAAAGAACAAAAGATATATCTAAATCACCAAGATGAGTGATATGTCTATCACAGTGAGTTGCCACACTATGTCTCTGACTGTACTGTATCTCATTAATACAGTTAACTTAAGCTAGTGAGAATTAGTTTTTTCCTTCAAGAAATAAGCATGCATTGTTTGTAAGAAAGCAAAAAATGATTAGCAATCTACGAAACAAGATAAATCATGGTATATAACCTGTAGTCCAGGCCTTTAGTTCCTGGTAACGTTTCAGCAAATCTTTCTGAAGTGTTTTTACCTAGACAAATAAATTGTTTAAAGCATTACGATAAGACAAAGCTGTGAATAAAGAAGTGTGATAGATCTTCAACTGCAGCCTGGTAAACTCCCTGAAATCTTAAAAAATACCACAGATTGTGGTGTACATATGTTATTCACAAACAAAAATAGTTCTGTTGCATATTGATGATCACTGAAATGTGTGTATAAATATATCTTATTTGAAAAGTGTGTATTATACTTGATTGTGTATAAATTAAGAAAAAAATACGTGAAATAAATATTAAAACGTGAGTTAAATCTGATCCAAATTCAATGAAAAATTGTTGATGTTTGTGTATCCCAAACACACGAAAAGAAACAAATAAAAAAATGTAGTGCATTATAAAAAAAAAATGTATAAACTTTGAACATAACATGTGCAAATAATTATATGTTTAAGCAATTACACAAAAAGCAAGCATGTGTGATGTTATTCTTGTATATATTGGTGTAATTTTCTTGCATTACACAAGTAATACTCTGAAACAACACATGTGTCTATATAATAACTCTGAACTGTAATAATGTCACACTGTATTGTATTTATACTGGTAAGGAATCGTAAGATGTTTTATATAGTGCTAGTAAAATTCTATTCCACATAACATAACATTTTTGTTTACACTAACAAAGCATTTAAGGCACATAAAACAGCAGGGGATGGGAGGTGAGGGGAGTGTAATTTCTCCCTAGTAAATTTTTCAAAATGCTTGTACAGATATGAGGTATACATTTGAAAGCTTTACTATGTAACTGAGTAATTTATTACTTTTAAATCTGAGAATTCCAAGAAAGATCTTAATCTATACAGCTAAATTTTATTTTCTTATCTTGAAATTGTATAAATTTTTGACACCATATACACAATATACAGGTATTTATATTGATACAATATTTGTTTCCACAAATTTAAATCTGTCAAAAAGATGGATTGATTGATTGGCGTTTAACGTCCAGAGAGCAATTTTTTAGCTATATTCAGGACAAGAACATTAAAAAATTAAATTAAATGTCACGGGACTCGAATCAAGGAAAGGTGATGGGTATGGACGGATAATTTAGCCAGTGCAACAGGTCTACTGTGGACCACTAATCATGAGCATAATGCTCATAATGAGCTGTTACACTGGGTTCTTTAACATGCGAAGAGGGTGGCAATCTCTCAACATGGGACCTCAGTTTTATTTACGTCTCATCCGAAGAACAGGTTGGTTGTCTATTCATACATCCCGCACAACCGACGGATGCCCCTTCAAGCAGAAGAAGCTCTCGGTCCCATTTCTATACCCCGGGGTTGACCCCTTTTAGAGGACTAGTGCCTCTAGGGCGGAGAAACCTGGTGCCTATTCTACCCCCGGCACACCGCCTGGGAGGGAGGCAAAAAGATGGATGTGAACATATCCTTCCACTGGTCCTACAAAACCAAACAATTGTAAATCCCCATTGTATTGTTATAGGGTCAATTTAGGGTTTCTATACACACAAACAGAGGGCCAACTGCTACAGTTTTCTATAATCTTAAAAATTCATCAATTACCAAGTTACACATATTCATCTTGAATAAATTTTATACTTATATTTCCCACTATGGGATGTAATTAATTTTCTTATATGAGTTAATCAAAGGAATTATTTGTATTTCAAATATGGAAGACGAAATCCTGAATTCTAATACAATTTGTTTTAAAGTTTAACACCACACTATTAATGTAATACATACTATTTCTAAATCTCTTCTTGCAGCATCCATTTCTTCCTGTGGAGAACCCTTTTGTTGTTTTCGCCTTGAATGCATCTGTTGTGTGTGTAGTTTGATTTTTCTTTCCAACTCTCTAATCCTAGTAGCTCTGCAAAAAATATATCAATATAATTGTCTCCATAGAAACTATAAAATGACTCTGAAATATCTTTATAGAATTTATAAGTCTTTATGTATATTTTTTCTTTTCTTTTTTGACAATTGAATGACGTCTTTAACTTCACTAGTTTGTTGTTGCTATTTCTTTTGCAATATACATGCATAACAAAAACAAATTTTAGGAGACGGATTAGCACAAGCTACTTTTAGCTTGTTTACGAATCCTGTTATATAAAATATCTTGTATATATCATAACATAACTGTATGCTTTATTTTGAATAAAATATGTTTAAACTAAAAACAAATTGTAAATTAATGATTAGAAGAATTTTTCAACAAATATGTCCACCCAATTTCTGACTTTTTCATATTGCTAAACCTCTTGTAATAAGGAAGGTTACATTTTTTATAAACTGTTGTACATAAAATTTGAAATTATTACCAGTACATGTACAATCAGAAAATTAAATTATAAAAAGAATTCTGAAACTGTCACAAGAAAATAATCATTTTGCAAAGAATTCTGAAACTGTCACAAGAAAATAAACATTTTGAAAAGAATTCTTGAGCTGTCACAAGAAAATAAACATTTTGAAAAGAATTCTGAAGCTGTCGCCAGAAACTAAACATTTTGCAAAGAATTTCTAAGATGTCAAATGTTAGTTCTCTGCAATGTACAGCAAAAACAACAGTTGAAAAAAATTGAACCCTAGTAATAAAAAATGGTACTTTGTTGAAAAAAACCAATATAAATTTGGTCTTTGAAGAATTTATGCATTTAAAAGCCAAAACTGGTAAGCATATTTCAAATTTTGATTATTGCGGCCTGCTGTAGTTGTAACATTTGGTCTTGTTTAAAGCTAAACGTCTGAAACTTAAAGGAGACAAATACTTGTTGTGACCAGGTTTACACCATCAGTATCTATCTCTTAAATAGACCATACTATACATTGAAACCTGTCTAAACCAAATCTTGAATTAACTGGAATCCATTTAAACCAAATCATGAATAAACTGGATATAAATATAAAATTGGTCAAGTTGTGCATTTCATATTTCACTTAAAAATTTAACAAAGTTTGTTTATCTTGAATAAACTAGAATCCTGTTTAAACTGATCTGAAAATAAAGTCCCAATATGGGAAATATTAGGTATGCATAATTTAACCTATATAAACAGAATATCTGTCTATTCTGGACACAAAAGTTGGTCGAAATGAGGTTAAGTTTAGACAGGTTTCACAGTAGTCAAATGTCTATCATATAGGATGTATGTCTCTTAACAATACAGAAATAGTCTTAGTGTAAACAAATATTGTGCTTTCTACATGTTCCATTTTCTAACATAGCGTTCATCACTTATCATTTTGTGTGTATTCATCATTTGAAGTCAATGTCTCCTTTGATTACATTACATATAACTGATAATTGCTTCTAAGTTTTATAATGTCACTTTTAATTGAAGTGCCTGTACCAAGCCAGGGAATTGAGTGGTCATGTATTTGTGTGTTAGGGGTATATATTTGGTCTCTTTCCACGATTCTTCTTTTGGATTTTGGAACTGTTCTGACAGTGTGGTAATTCTTGTTTTTCATATTAATTAAACATTGAAATATACATGTCCATAGTATAAATCATAGGTGTGTACAACTGTGTATTAGAATATATAATTGTGATCAAAGTGATAGTTAAAGACACCACAGGCAATGTTGATGACGAAAACAGACAAAATACACATAAATCTATTTATCTGTAAAGTGAAACCTTTCTAATTAAAATCTCCTTAAAACCAACTTTTGTGTTTGAAATAGACAGAAGTCCAGTTTAAACTAACAAAGATTTGCTACTGTGGGACTTTATTTAAAGTTCAGTATATACAGAATTGTTTCATTTAGAGTTCAGTTTAGACAAGTTTCACTTTATTTCATTTTTTCTCTCTGAAATTCTGAACATGTTGCATCTCTCTGAGATACCAGATGACATTTTCCTTCTTGACATTGCAATCAACAGTATTCAATATTATTATATTTAGTTTCGTTTCAATAGAGGTAAAAACAACATAAAAGGCCGTTGGCCACTGGTCCCCCGACACCAAGGTTATATGGTCAGATTAAATTTTGAAACTACTGTAAACTAGAGGTTCAGGTGAGCTTGTATCACTCACCTGACTTAAATAATTCTGAAAGGGGACCACCCAAAGACCATTTTGAAGTAAAAAAAAAAAAGGGAGTAACTCTGGTTAGTTTTGTTGAAAAATCATCATTATCGAACTTGACCTAGATATTCATGAGTTACATTTACATACCAAACCTAGTTTCAATCTGACTTTTTGTTCACAAGTTATAATTTGGAAATAAAAAAATCAGCAATTTTGAAGAATAAAAAGGGATGTAACTCTGGTAAGATTTGTCGAAAAATGATCGCTATCAAACTTGACCTAGATATTCATGAGATACACTTACATACCAAACCTAGTTTCAATCTGACTATTTGTTCCCAAGTTATCATCTGGAAACCAAATATTTGGCAATTTTGAGGTATAAAAAGGGGCATAACTCTAGTAAAAATTGTTGAAAAATTGTCATTATCGAACTTGACCTAGATATTCATAAGATACACTTACATGCCAAACCTAGCTTCAATCTGACTTTTTATTCACAAGTTATCATCTGGAAACCAATTTGCGACACACGGACGAAGTATAAAAAGGGATGTAACTCTGGTAAGATTTGTCGAAAAACGATCGCTATCGAAATGACCTAGATATTCATTAGATACACTTACATACCAAACCTAGTTTCAATCTGACTATTTGTTCCCAAGTTATCATCTGGAAACCAAATATTTAGCAATTTTGAGGTATAAAAAGGGGCATAACTCTAGTAAAAATAGTCGAGAAATTGTCATCATCGAACTTGACCTAGTTCTTCATAAGATACACTTACATACCACACCTAGCTTCAATCTGACTTTTCATTCACAAGTTATCATCTGGAAACCAAGCACACGGACGGACGGACGACATCCATTTCTATAGTCCCCTTTGAAGAAGCGTCGGGGGACAATAATATTCTTAAAATTTTAAAAAGAAAGAATTGTAAGCTTCCATGCCCAAGAGTTCAAAGGAAGAAAATCTCTTTTTACTAACATTAGAATAGAAAGACATACATGAGAAGTTAACAAAGACAAAGTCATTAGAATCATTTATACATCTGCAACTTTTTTTAAATTTTTTAAAGGTTTTATAACACATAAGGGCAAAAGTCTGTCATACACTAAATGCTACATACAACATATATAAAATAATGGAAAAGGGAAGGAAATTATGATATATTCGTTTTTAATAAAGCATGGTTTTAGTTTTACTAAATCTAATTTGTTCTTACTTGTCTCTGTTGCTACAAAGTGTTATATTTGTTACATAAACTAATTCAAACTGTGATTTTAATAATAATAACCACTATTTTATCACTCTTTGTGCTTAAATAAAGTAATAAAAATAAGATTGCAATGTTAAGCTATATTCTATTACTATCGTTGGTGTAATGGTTAGCGTGCTCGTCTATAGAGTGCAGTAGATCATGGGTTAAAACCCCGGTCGGGTAAAACCAAAGACTATAAAATTGGTATTTCTTGCTTATCCGCTAAGCACGCAGTATTAAGGAGAAAGAGCAAAGACTGGTTGACTCAGAATCCAGATAATGTGTCCAGAGTTGGGCGACATGTCTATCCATGGACTGTTGTCTCAGTGAGCTAGTACTATTAAAATCTAACTAAGGATAATGGTCTAGTAAAAAGTGGACCTCATCATCATCTCATTGAAAATAAACTTATTCTCACCATGACAGTGAAAGAAACCACTGCTCGCCAACTCGCCAAAAGCAAGAAGAGAACAAATTCGGCAGGTACGTTTGTATAAGAACTCGACAATCTGGCGACCGAACATCGTGAGGCGAGTTCTGATTATTTTGCACTCGCCCCTGTCAACCAACCTGACGAAGTAAAATCTTGGTCAATGATTCCGTAAAATTTTTGAATCAACAATAAAAGATGTGAAGAAATCCTTCAAAATCATTGATAGGAATAGCGGTGCAATGCAATGTTTCACGTCTGCCATATTGATTTCTTTTATTGATAGAAAACACTAAAAGATGGCGTCCTTTTTCTGAACCGGTATCAAATAAAATTAATATATCTCCCAAAATTCAATGCAAGCGATTCAGATTATCTTAAATACCGATTAGGTAGAGTAAAACTTGATGATAGCAAATAAAATTGGGTTTGGGTGGGCATGGTAAAAAGGTAAATGTTAAAAAATGGTAATTTTCTAATCAGGGTCGAATTTTGCAGCAATTAATTTTGATGTTCTAAACAGTTATTTCGGAGACATGATTGAATTAAATACTGCTTATAATCAAGTTATGATGTTAATTGAAAAAGTAACTGATTTGTATGCAGAATGAATAAAAGATGTTATAAATCTTTGTTATTATTTCTCATGTAAAATATTTTCATTAGATCATTGGCGAGTAAAAATATCTACCCACTGGCCAAACTTGGCAAGTGCAATTCTAATTTGGCGAGTACAATTTTGAAGCAACTAGCCAAAATGGCGAGTGTTTGAAAAAAATGGTTTCCTACACTGCCATGATATATCTGAAAAATTGCTGAGTTGACGATAAGCAACAATCACTCACTCGCTATATAACCTTATGTGATTATCGGTAAGTTTACATATGGCTTACGATAGATAAGTGGTTTTCTATGGGTATGTAAAACTGAAATCATTTGAAAATGTCATTATTTAGCCATAATCCAATCGAATGTTAGTCCTATATTCAGATTTTTTCACTTGATCAAAAAAAATTTTTTAACTACCTTTCTACAGCAAAATTTCTAAAACTTCAAATAATACAGGAATGAAAACACTATTAAACAAATATCCATGGAGACTTACTTTTCTTCTTCGACTTTCTGTCTACTTGCAGGAGACAACTGTCTTCTCATTTTCTCATGGGCATTCTTAACATCTTGCTGTAAACACACATGATTAATTTCTCAATAAAAACTCATACAACTTTTTTTTCACATAGCATCTGTTTAAGAATTGACAATATCAAATAAGACAAGGGCAACACAAAGCATGGCGTATCCCCTCGCTTAAAAATTTGACCCGGTGACCTTGACCTTTGACCTTGAAAATCAATAGGGTTCCAGATTCTCTAAAGACTAAGTATGTACCAAGTTTGGTCAAAATCCATTGAAGGATGTTGATTCTAGAGTGTTCACAAGGATGTTACGGAAGGACATTACTATATCACTTCGGAAAAATATATTGTTTTTTTTGCAGTCCAGCATGGTTTACAATATTGTGGCGATAATTAGTATTCTTCATTCCAAAATATGGACAAAAAAACCCTCAACAACTAATTGAAGGCCTTTTTATGTTACATCGGTAGTCATATCCACTATACAAAAAAATATTCTGCCTTTGGCAGAAGGCAATCTACAATAACTGGTCCCTGACATAGTACCGAGTACCAGTATAGAGAGTATTCCACCAACCTTTATCCTTTCTTCATTAGACATAACCTTGATGTGCTCATTATCAATGTCAAACGGTGCCTTCTCCACAGGATCTACATAATCTACAAGGAAGTAAAAACACATTAAAATCATTAAAGACTAACACTGTGTCAAGACACAGTTCACGTGACAGTTGTATATTATGAAACGTCTCCTAAATTTTACCCGATTGTCAAATTAACCAAATTTTGAAAGATTTCCACAAAACACAGTCAATATACATGTACAGGTAATATATAAATCAATTAATTATCTCCCCTATATATAGACAGGTAAAAATCTATTACATTATCTGATTACAATCTGAAGTTGTTAGAACAGCTTGGGATCATTACTTCTTATTAACTACTGTGTTATGTCATTTCTAATGATGAATAATGTTCATTAATGTTATAATGGTGGCTTAAAACAAATATGTAATTATCTAGAAAGCATATGATATAAAAATAGGAATAAAAGAGCTGCATATACAATGTATTTTAAATAATACAGTAGTTTCTTAGTAATAAGGCCACTCCCACTAAACGCTACACCTCTTCTCAGACCCGATTTCAGATGTACAGAGATAGAAAAATACAAAATGTATTACTAAATTATCCCCTTAAAGAGAGACCCCTCCCTCTTATAAGACCACATTTTCATTTCAGAAAGGGTGTCCTCATAAGAGGGGGACCACTCTCTTATATGGCCACTGCTTCTGCTATAAAAATGTGGCATTAAAGGAGTAGTGGCTTCTCTTGATGGGGTTAATTTAGTAGCATTACACTATCTAAAGTGTATATAAATCTGGCAGGACAAGAGGATTGGCCTTTGGTGGGAGTGGCCATATAAAAGGGGGAACTACTGTAAATCTGGCAGGACAAGAGGATTGGCCTTTGGCGGGAGTGGCCATATAAAAGGGGGAACTACTGTATATCAATTCAATATGAAACGTTCTCTTCTTTGTATGGTAAAATAAAATACCTTTCTTTCCTGTCCTCATAATTTCATACTGACGTTTTTGTTGTATTTTCTTTGTTTCTTGTCTCCATTCCTTCAGACAATTTTCATCTCTGCAACATAAAACATTTTATAGACATGATGTCCACATTTTTATTCAAATAATATTCTGACATTTTAAATACTGGTACTTGTTCTCATATAAATATCTATAAATATTCATCAGGTAGAAGATTATCATTGAACAGGCTTGATTTTGAACAGGCCTGTTTTGTGGACTACTCAATAGATACAACAGTACTACTATAACATACTAGATATATCCATAAAAACATGTTATATTACATGCTGAAGGGGGGGTACAATCTCAATGACCACGGGTAGACAGGTAGATAACGATTTTATCCTGTTTTTTTCTCTCTCAAAAATTTCGTCCTAACTTCTCTGTTTGGGATGGAAGATGCTTTTAGATTATTTGAGTTTGACATGTATAACAATGTAAAGACCCCCATGACGTCATATAACTACAAGCAGATTGCAGGGTTTTGTACGTATGGGACATTGCCAAATCAACAGCCAACATTTTTATCAAGCTGGGGATAATCACCAATGCTACACCACATCTATGATCCTGTTATTCAATTTGGTCAATGTCAAATATAGTTAAACCTGTCTCGAGAGACCACCATCTTTAACGAGACCATGTCTTAATGTCATTCATTGTCATCATCTATACAAAAATAATCATTACTTTTTGAGATATCACCTGTCTTGAAAAATCACAATTTGGTGGCTGAATTGATGGGAATGTTAAAGTTGCCCTGAATCTTTCTCATCTCCCTAAAGTTTTACCCTAACTATTCCAAGTAATGAACGATGGGTTTATGGTATTTAATGCCACTTTCAACAATATTTCAGTTATATCGTGACAGTCAGTTTTATTGATGGAAGAAAACTGGAGTACCCGGAGAAAACCAATGACATGCTGCAAGTCACTGACAAACTTTATCACATATTGTTGTATCGAGTACACCTCGCCATGAATGGGGTTCAAACTTACAACTTTAGTGGTGATAGGCACTGATTGCACAGGTAATTGGAAATCCATCTACCATACAATCATGACCAGAATGACCCTCAAGTAATGGAAATACTTCTGTGTAAATTTGTGTCAGTAAATGACAAAACAAAAACTCTAATACTCAACTTACTTTCTTCTTTGTAATATGGCATCAGTTTTTTCTTTGAAATCTTTGACTTTAGCCAATTGTCTTTCCTCGTTCATTTTAAAATGTATGTATTCTGCAGGAGGTGGTTCTGGGTAGGGATTGACTTTCCATGACAAGACACTGTTACTGGCAGATCGTTTCCTGAAATATTTTTTTAATAGGTAGATCATTTTTAATACGATTTTTTTTATATAAATAAGAGTTTTTAAAAATTATGTCAATGATCAAGGTCACTGTAGTGATTGACTTAAATTATCAGTGATGGTTTTATTAATGAAGAACACATCAGCTCATTACAATCATAAATTAACAAAAACCAATCATAACAGGGGATTTCAAATTGTTCTCACTATAGATGAGAGATATGAAGTAGATTTAAGTATTCAACAAAAAAATATATATATAGTGAAACCTGTGTAAATCAAATCCTGAAAAAAGCAAACTCCTGAATAAAGCAAACTTTTAATAAAGATCCACTGCAGGAAATATGTATCAATTTAATCTGCTTAACCTGAACACCTGTCTATTCTGAACACAAAAGTTGGTCTCAAGGAAGTTCAGTTTAGACAGGTTTCACTGTATAATATAATAACATGTACATTATGTCCCTACATTAATAATAATACTTGACAAATCTTTGATTAACTAAACAAATGGTTGCCTTCCTAAACCTGACATGTATAAGAGGTGAACAACCAATTCATAAAACCTGCACGAAAACTGGAAAAAAAACAAAGATGATAGATAGAAGGAAAGAAAAAGTAAAGAAAGACATAAAAATTAAACACGTGGTAATATATGCAGCATACAATATATACAAGCAGAAATTACGTTTCATGTTAATGAAAAATTGGCCTCTGCATTTCACAGGCATGTTAGTATGAGCTGTACAAAATGAGTGTGGACACAATAACTCACAAACAAGCTACTCTGTGATAACAACGAAGTCATTTTACCGACGTCCGATAATGACTGGGATTTATCAAATGAATTTGGAAAGTATTTTCTTGGAAAAATTCAAACTATCAGAGAAACTCTACAATCTCAAAATGATAAAACTGGAAATTATTCAGATGTTTTATGGGCTGATGTACAATATACTGGTGATCCGTTGATTGAATTTTCTGCGACATCTTCTGATGAAATTAGAAAATTGATTATGAATTCACCTTCTAAGTCTTGCGATCTGGATCCCCTTCCAACATATCTGCTAAAACAATGTATCAAAAGCTTTATACTGATTGTGACATCTTTAGTAAACAAATCTCTTTGCGACTTGTCGGTTCCAACAATCTTTAAACAAGCAACTGTCAGACCACTATTAAAGAAACCTGGACTAGATAAGGAAAACCTGAAGAACTACCGTCCGGTCTCAAATCTCCCGTTTGTGTCAAAAATATTTGAAAAAGTCGTTTCGGCGAGAATTGAAAACCATCTAAACGCAAACAATCTAATGGATAGCAAACAGTCCGCATACCGGTTTTGTCATTCGACAGAGACAGCGTTATTGAAAGTCCACCACGACGTAGTAACAGCACTTGATAAGAACTGTTGCTGTATTCTTGTAATGTTGGATCTTTCCAGCGCCTTTGATGTGATCGACCATCAGATACTATTTCAAAGACTAAAACATAGTTATGGTATAACTGGATCGGCTTTAGATTGGATCAAATCGTATCTGTCAGTGTGTAGCTGTCGGCTCCGAATTATCCGATTCACAGGAAATTAAGATCTGGGTTCTGCAAGGTTCGGTTTTAGGACCTCGACTCTATTGTCTGTTCAGTAAACCCATTGGTCGAATATGTGATCTTCACGATATGGATTATCATTGTTATGCTGATGACAGTCAGATTTATATTGTGGTTGAACCGCGCGACAACTGGGATGATATTTTGGCATGGTTAATGGCATGTCTCTCAGATATCTGCAAATGGACGAGTTCAAACCTATTAAAGCTCAACCAGGATAAAACAGAACTAATGGTATTCGTCCCAAAACGGAATAAATCCGAAAATCATGATTTTAACATTTCGTTCGGAGGAAACATCATATATGATGCAGAAGTTGTGAAAAATCTTGGGATGTACCTTGACAAATCCCTTACCATGGAAAAACAATGCACTTCCGTTTCAAGATCATGCTATATGCACATACGTCGGATAGGTAGCATTCGTCCGTTTATTTCCAAGGACGCATGCAAGATCTTGGTGAACTCTCTAGTAACATCGAGATTAGATTATGGCAATGCCCTACTATATGGCGTGAACAAACAATACACGAACAAACTCCAGCGTGTACAGAACACTGCGGCCAGGCTTATAACACGGACTAGAAAATACGAACACATAACGCCTGTTCTGATCCAACTACACTGGCTTCCAGTTGAATACCGTATTCAGTACAAGATTCTTTTGTATGTGTTCAAGTGTCTTCACGAACTTGCTCCTGGATATTTGTCAGAACTTGTCACACCATACACCCCAGCGAGATCTCTGCGATCGGAAACAGCGTGTCTGGTAACTGTGCCTTCAACCAGGTCAAAAACATATGGAGAACGAAGGTTCGACAAAGTGGCAACGACGCTATGGAACAGTCTGCCATCTCAGCTTAGAAATGGTCATAAACTCGAGTGTTTTAAAAAAGATTTGAAAACGCACCTCTTTCGTAAAGCTTTTAATGTGTGATTCTGTGTACATACAATGTATAGTCTTTCGTTGAGTTAACTTGCTTTTATCATTTTATTGTGTAATAATTAGGGTTATTTCTTAATGATTGCTTTGTATTTTTGTATTACTTTTTAATGCTTGTGTTATTTTTAGTATAGACCTTTTTATTCTAAAAAACATGGGTGCGGCCATTTTCGACTTCCGAGTGTTTCCGCCATTAGTAATATACAAAAATATTATGTTCTCGGGGTTTATCAATACGCTAATGTATGGTTTCTCTAGTACAGGTGTCACAATATGTTATTTCGGCTTGAAATTCACCTGCTGTGAAGTGATTTGTAAACAGAGATATAATGACAACAAATAAATTACCTTGTATGTATTATTATTATTTTTTAATTACCGTTATTTTCCCCATACAAAATCAGTATAAATCCTACTGCATGCACTTTTTTTTTTGCTTTTCAAGCATAAGAAAAAACGGGTAATCAAATTAATATTTTGTATGAAAATAAAAAGTAAATATATAAATTATATTATACGCTTTTTGAAATTATTACTATACGATTTAAAGTGAAGACTTATAAACATAGATACAAATGCAACTATTTAGCATTTTCGAATTTCAAGCCGTCTTCAAGTTGTGTCCTTTGCAAGGTTGATCACTGTGGTTATAAAAAAAAAATATGTATGTCGTGGGAATATTTTCTAGGTGATCGGAATTAGGTTGTCTTGTAACATACAGGATGTACCCAATATACAGGAAGACCCCCTACTGTGAAGCAATCTATTTTGAGTTGCCATTCAATGAAAATAACAACCTGACCATATTGTTACCTAATAAGAATAAAAATTAGATAAGAAGTTGAAATTTATAGAAGATATTTATACACATTTAAAGAAAAAATAAATATATAAATTTATTTTTTAAGTACAAATAAATTGGAAGATGGCTTGAAAAATCGAAAATGCAAAATAGTTACAGAACAAGTAACAAGTTGCATTTTGTATCTATGTTTATAAGTCTTAAAGTGAAGTAATAATGATAAAAAGTGTGCCTAACTGAGAAGAAAGAACTTAAAGGGGCATTCTCTGCCAAATCGTAATTTTTTGTTACCCATAAAAATGGGTCCATATAATTACCTAAAGGTACCCAAAGGGACCCTAAAAGTACCCAAAGGGACCCTATAGCTACCCAAAGGGACCACATAGGTATTCAAAATAACAATTTAAATGTCAAATAAACCCTGTAAATTATATAATTTAGTCATACAATGGGAAAGCATAGCCAATGAAATAAATTAGAATTGATTTTAAGTATATTTCAATTTGGGACACAAATACAAAGAACTGGTCAGAACTGTTAAACTACTCTAATGTAATACTGGATTTTATACTTTTTTCATTAATATATTTACTACTTTAAAGTTTTAATGTCATTACTTTAGATAAATCTTTGCTAAAATATCCTATTTTGCATAGGATATTTTAGCAAAGATTTACCTAAAGTAATGACATTAAAACTTTAAGGTAAGCAAAATTTTCCGGCGCTGAAACGTCCTATTAAAAATTCGGGTAAGCAAAAATTTTCAGCACTAAAATGACCCTATGTCTCTTTTTTTGCATTCACTAAGAATCTTAATTTAATCTTTCCGATACATAATTTATATTTATTTGTGAAGACTTCATAAAAATAAGTAAAATATAAGATTTAGAATAAATATATAATGTTTTAAATTTTAAATACAAGTCTAAAAAGAGTAAATTTAATGTCAAATATACAAATTAATTACACATTCTTATTCTAATGACAATTAAAGTATATTTTATGGTCCCTTTGGGTACATTTTAGGTCCCTTTGGGTAGCTTTGGGTAATTATATGGACCAATAAAAACTATCAGATATGATTGATGCCTTAATTAAACGTGTTTCTGTAACTTATAAATGTTATGAAATGTACGCGCATCGGGGAAAAGGCCTGCAACGGCTCGTGTTTTGAGATTGATCAAGAAATGGACGTCATCTTATTAATTATCAACATTGTTTACAGAGTTTGTCGAATCGTCATTAATTCAGTACAACAATGCACTTATTTCTTATATTTTGTGAATTTTAGTTGGCAGTTAATAAGCGACAAAATACAAATAAATAATCGATGGTAATTTTCGTTCTCAAAAGACGGAAAGTGGTTCGATTAGCTGTTTAATGTGAAATATTTACCTCTATTTCAGCATTTTAAAGCTATTTACCAATTTCCAAAACATAATTTTTTGGTCAAAATCGTAGCTAATGCCCCTTTAACTTTGAATGTGACATCTTAAGGTGCATTTTTCAATTCTGTTTTATTATTATTATTTTTGTTTTTGTTAAATTGTAAAACAAATTAAAACTTTTTGTCGGTCAATTTCTTTATCATATAGGGATCTGTAGTGAAGATGAAAAGGAATTTAAGCTTTATCAAATCAAAACATCTGAATATCTTTATCTGAAAAAAAAGTTTCATGAGGAGCCATAAAATACTGTGAAGCGTGTTTATCTAATCCAATTATGAATACTGATTAATGGTAACTAGTGTAAACAACCGATTGTTGTACTTTCTTAATGGCGGACGATAGTAACGCCACCTAGTGTCCACGAACGATAACTAGGTAATCACCGATTTCTGAAAACGTCTATAGTGTAAAGCGCTTTAGAGTATTTTTAGATAGGGTGCTATATAAGTGTATTTTATTATTTATTTTTATTACAATAACAAGTTTATCAATGAATTTCAATGGATGATGCACAGTATATACTGTTAAAGCAAATTTGTAAATTATTCCCTTTTCCTCTCCTAAGTCCCTCATTTATCATCAGTTAGCACTAAAAGTATGACCATTCTGTTCTAACCTTTCAATATTCATCTTTTTAAAAATTAAAAATGGTTGTTATGTTGACATTTTTATTCTCTCCATTCAACCCTATATTCCAACATAAGTCTCAATAACAGATTGCAACATTACTTTTAATTAAATATGAAATCCTGATCTTTGTGGACAGTATGCTTCAATAATGATACTAAGTAATCAGAACTCCCAAAGTCCCAAATGGTCTGTATTTTTATAGGAAGTTCAAAATAATTGGAGAAATCATTGAATAATCTCCAATACTTTTATAAAGAGGAAACTAAAGGAGACCAATATTTGTTGTTTTGTACTACCAAATTATACAATGAATTGAAAATTCAGATTAGAAGGTATAAGAGTCCACAGAACATGTCATAATTTCAAAATATAGCAGTGAATATGTGTTATTTAATGCCATGTGAGCAAGTTACTTTTTGTTCAGATGAGATATTAATGGTAACCACTTTGGACATACTACCAACAAACAAAGAGTTAAATTTTCTGGCACTAGCTCACCGAAAAAAAGACTACAGGAATGTCATCCATTTAATGCAAAACTTTTGATACAACCATAAAATCTAGCTAGTATTCTCATTGAGTGCTAATGGAGTGTTCTTACTGGATGATAATAGAGTGTTCTTGTTGGATTTGAATGGAGTACAAATACATGTATAATAGTTATTTCTGTAACATACCATTTACTGTCCATTCATTATTATTTAATTTATTTCACAGTATTTGGATATAGTAATTGATGATTTTAGGGTTATGAACCCTTAAAAGATGAGACTGTAAATTGTGAACAAAAATCTAGCAATGATATTCACAAACCAGGACCTTGACTTCTTGAAAGTCAAAATTACGACTTACATGTAATTTTCTATTTAAATTTTAGATGACTTGTTAAATGGAAAACTTACATTGAATATTATTCGAGAAATCAAGGCCAGCACTGTTATCAAAATGTCTGATACATGTTAACACTGATAGTAACTACACAGAAGTAGCCCAGTACAAAGTACAAATTCAAACTTTTCAAATAAATATGCCAACACACAGTCATTATAAGTATACTAGATATCCCATCCTACAGAAGTTCACACAGCATTCAGACATTGATAATGTTCACACTGTAGCAGTTCACACCTCACCTGTCAGTGTATTGTCTACTGTAGATTGTACCAGGCCTTGTAAGCGAGTACCTACTTGATTCCATTCTTGGTTTGAACGTAAGAGCCCTAAGGTTGGAAATTACTTCGAAATTGTATTTATTGTATGTTTGATAATTGCAATAAAAGAATATTGTAAAGAGTTTAATCATCAATATCATTCAGATCAATTATACTGGAACAAGAGATTATCTTATTCTTATTAATCTAAGTACTAAGTATCAAAGACAGAAGATAAAAAAAAAACAACATTACTAGGTTATCATAATACGTTTTGCACATAATTAAAGAATTAAACATTTTTTCAATCATTTTTTTTTTTTTAATTTAGAAGGGAGTATATAGAAGAGCTACAGAAATGCTCATTAACAAAACATCTCGATGTATGCTACAAGTCGTCATTATCACTGCATAAAATATGCTCATAGGACATCAAGTATATTGTCACATCTTTAAAGCATATGATAAATCAAGACTGGAGTCGACAAAAATAATCATGACAAAACAGCATTAAACAATAAAACAAATTGGGTTTAAACTTTGACAAGTTTTTTTTATATAAACTTTGAAGTCTCTATTAAAATGCCACTTGACTAATGTGTATAAAAATATTGAAACACTGTAACCCACACCAAACAAACAAATTACAAAAGATAAACAATAACACTGTATGCCTACTAATAACACTGGTGTAAGAAAATATGTTCTGTTAAGAAATTGTTAAACTTCATAATATAATATATATTTGTTGTTTCAGTAACAAGAAAGAGTTAGATGTGAATCAAATATACATTTGTATTTATTTAGCATCTATAAAGCCAAGTTAAATAAAATTTGACTAATTAGAAATGTGACAATGGCTGTTAACCCATATGGTAAATTACATCATGGGTGAAATATATATAATAGTGTTTTAACACATTGTTAGTACTTGAAAAAGAAGCAAGAGCCTTACCTATCTGCACTTTGTGTTAAGGTATTGAGCCTGAAATTCATTTAAAACTACATACAACCCATACACCAATATTGTATTTTTTCCAATAGCTATTTGTAGAAGGTAACACAGACTTTTTTGAAATGAGGGCTTAAAATTGGAATGATTTCCCTTTAACAATTAGTAAATTATCTCCCTTTCACCAACCTAGCAAAGTTTCCTATTTAACAAGTTTCCACACCAATATTAAGTAATACAAGGCAAAAGAAGGAAGATAAAACAAATAACTCATGCCAAAATAAAATGGAACATGGGTAATTAAACACAGGTCACTGATAAACAACATTTGAAAATTCTGGTAATTGATATAAGGCAATATCTAGATTTAGGTATTTAAGCAGAAGTCATTGATAAACAACATTTAGATTCTGCACTTCAAAGTAAAGATATTAAAATCTTTTAAATAGTTCATAAAATATAATAATCCGCATCATTCATTGCATAATTTATTAACAATCTGTTGAATTTATTGTCATGTATTGTATGATCTAAACATGCATTAGCATAAATTATATATTGACAATCTGTTGAAGCAAGGCTATGCTTATTGAATTCAAACCAGATAAACATATTACCATGCATGTTCTAGATCTGCACATGCATTTCTACATAATTAATCGATAATCTGTTGAAGCAAAGCTAGGTTTAATTAATCTGTTTTAACCTCATGCGCTTTAGATATTGCCTACATATTGTAAAAATGTCTAAATACCTCCTTGTGATAATAGCACTTTTAGCTCTCCTTTAAGTATATAAAATATAATTTGATGTATCTTCATAATGCACCTTGCAGAGACAGAGAGGTACAGCATAATCGTAGCCATATCATTTTCCCATGATAGTACATGTGTAACAGGCATATTCAATGTGAGATTCATGCTTCTCACATCACATGACCTTTTTTGTAGTCACAATTCATGAAAATGTTACAAAAACAATTAATTTCCTGTTATAAACATTGACTTTGTGCTCACTTGCTATAAACTACTGTATTAATACTTTAAAGTTGCTTTTAAACACATAAGATATAGTCCTGAATATAGCTGAAAAATTGCTCTCTGGACGTTAAACACCAATCAATTCTAAGATAATTCTGAAAATATTATTTGTTTTTTATTAAACCACATAGTTTAGAAGTTAACATTTTTTTCAATGACAGCTGAATACTGCAAGAAAAATAATCAGTAATGGTCAATTAATATCAGATGATACAACACCAACATCAGGTGCACATTTTCTTTCATCAGAAACTTAGGGAGTCTCGTTTTCCGATTTGAAAATGTGAACAAATATGGCCAATTTGACCATTTGTTGTCTTTATATTGTTCAATTTTATTTATTTTATTAGACAATTTATACACACTTTAATTGAATAGATTAAAATTTACAATTCAATTAATTAATGTAGATATAAATAAAAGAATATGGCTTATTTGTTTCTATATTTTCTTTGACCTTGGTTTCTGATAATTTTACAAGTTAATATATTTCAGTGCTTTACTGTGTAGCTTAGCTACAAGATATTGATATTTGTGTTTTCTCAGCAAAATAGAATCCTGATATTATCTAAATGATATTAAAATGCATATTTAATCTGATGAAGAAAATGACTCAGTCCTCAAGAAGAGCACTGGTCCTCCATCCCAATACCAGTAATACTTTGTTCCTCCAGCCCAAGACCAGTAAAACTGTGTTCCTCCAGCCCAAGACCAGTAAAACTGTGTTCCTCGGGCCCAAGACCAGTAATACTTTGTTCCTCCAGCCCAAGACCAGTAAAACTGTGTTCCTCCAGCCCAAGACCAGTAAAACTGTGTTCTTCCAGCCCAAGACCAGTAAAACTGTGTTCCTCCAGCCCAAGACCAGTAAAACTGTGTTCCTCAGGCCCAAGACCAGTAATACTTTGTTCCTCAGACACAAGACCAGTAAAACTGTGTTCCTCCAGCCCAAGACCAGTAAAACTGTGTTCCTCAGACCCAAGACCAGTAAAACTGTGTTCCTCCAGCCCAAGACCAGTAAAACTTGGTTCCTCCAGCCCAAGACCAGTAAAACTTGGTTCCTCCAGCCCAAGACCAGTAAAACTGTGTTCCTCCAGCCCAAGACCAGTAAAACTGTGTTCCTCCAGCCCAAGACCAGTAATACTTTGTTCCTCCGGCCCAAGACCAGTAATACTTTGTTCAAACAAGTAAATTTTTCAGTTTTTATTTAGAACTATTTAAAAATAAATTCAACAATTTAATTCGGACCAGTAAATTCAAATTTTCATATTGAGGACTGATGACTAATACTAATAATGAAGTACCTGTCAACAGTGCCCATAGCACCAGCTTTCTTTATTTTGTCAGTTTTCTCTTGTTTTATTTCTGTATAACTGACTGGTCTATGTAGTTCTGCTGACAAGGGAACCAGACCAAACTCTGATGATTTTGTTGTTGTACTTTTGTTGTCTTCCATAGAAAGTGATCTATGTTGTATTTTTGCCCAGTCTCTCAGATCTCTCTCGTCTTGCCAATCTTCAGAACTACTACTGGAATCTTCACCATTTTCCCCTGCTATATAATGTGAATATATAATTTAACAACAAGTCACAGGTAAGTAAGTATTTTTTTCAGCTTCCATGTAGACTATTTATATACATGTATATTAAATTTGTAAGATAAAAAACATCTAATTTGAATGTTCAGACGTTTAAAACAAGTATCTAATACAGCCTGGTATCCAGTGGGGTAGATACTTGTCATTTGCTCCAGATGATTTTATATATTATGAATTAATAATGAAGGTCTAAAGATCGAAACGTAAGAAAATATCAATGGAATCATGTATATTGTAACTCTACTGTTATGTATTTTCTATTGTCATTGCAATAACAAAACATCCAGAACAAAACTAACTATCCAAACCCAAATTTTATAAAACCTCAAGAGAAAATAATATATTTGTGTTACCTAGTAAAGGGATATTATTTGCACTATATGTGGTGTACACTTAAATAATTATTATTCATGTATTGATTCTCATCTCTATTTTGTTAGGGGAGTTAATCTACATACAATTATACTTAATTAAATGTTACCTCCATTAAAAGTACTAGTGAGTCTTCCCTGAGACTTGGCAAGAAGCATTTCTCTCAAAAATTTCAGAATATCATTTGTTCCTTTCTCAATAACTTCTCCAGGAGGAAATTCTAAAGGATTGTTACTTATATTCAGTCCATTTAGTGACTTAATTAAACCTGCAATAATAAATGAAAAAATTGTGAATGTGAAAAATGCCAGCAATTAAAACCGATTTTCTTAATCTACAAATCTAAATCACAATTTATTATTAACAATAATTAAATATGATAATTCCAAATGTTGAAACTCAGAAAGTGGTGTTAAACACCATAAATCAAACCAAATGATGCTATATTTTTGTCATTTTGATTTAAAAAAAAAAAAGAACTCCCCAAAAAATTGATTAAATTTGTTCTGTCTAACATTTTTGTTTGAGAGAGAACCACTTATCCAGATATACACAAAAATGTATCACTTCTTGGAAAGGGATGACCACCCCTTCCCCCGCTAGCAACTCGAAGAAGGAACCCTGAGATAAAGAGCAAGGATAATTTATAAATCTCTGCTGCACAGTACAATCCCTCCTATAGGGGCATCCACTTGCTGTGAGGGATGATTCAAATGCACAACTCATGTTTGAAGAGAACCACGCTCCTTGCACATTAAAGAGAACATGTGTTTTTTTAGAAGCAGTCATTGGTGGTCTGTTACAAGGCCATTTCCACTAAACATTCTTAACAGAGGCAATCCTAACTTCAACCCGAAGGCCTACAATGTACCTGCAAGTTCCACTATTTTACCTATTCTACATAATATACTGTTTGTTTATCATTAATGTAATTAAAATATTGCTCTCATGGTAAACTCAATCCATATCACAATAAACTTTCATAATATCATATGTAGGTTTGTATTCTTGTATTACTTATTGTTTATGAATAATCTTGCATGCAATGAGGTTATTTCTAGATAGAAACCTAAAAATGAAATACAGTACCTAATTCTAATGGTAAACTACGCAAATTATTTCCTTCCAACAGAAGATTTCTTAAATTCTGATGCCTTCCAGTGTAAACGCTCGGTAATCGCAGCAATCCATTTTTCCGTAAATCCAACCAAACTAGATTTGGGAGTTTGTCAAAGAAGTCATCAGGTAAACTACACAATTCGTTCCCTTCTAGATACAAATACTGAAATTAAATAAATATCATGACTGATAGTAACTTTAATTTTTAATAATGAAATATACAAAGTATCTACATGTATATAGGTGTTGTAAGCCAGGTAACAATTAGGTTATGCATTTGAGGCAAGAATACTTTTGGTCTACTGTAATTCTTAAATTGTTTATATTATAGTGCAGGCACCATAAGTTCTCCGGTACAGGATGTAATGTACATCACCTTTTATTTATACGAACAATTTGTATCACAAACTCAAGTTCTCATAATACACAACAATGCACAGGCCACTTTTGAAAGTGACCGTTTGATACAGGAATGGACATTTTGTGGCATCAGATCAACACAAATACACTGAAAATAAAAGCTGAAAGAAACATTATTGTTGTAGTTTACTAAAAAAAAGTGTGTATCCTATCATAGAGTACCTGTGAAAAGTACTGTTGCTTTTTATTTATTTAATTTACATGGTATGTACATGTAATTGTAATCCAATAAAATCATTGTCTGTATGGTCTAGATTCTTCTCAGACCCACATAAAAATAAATGAGAAATTAGTTGAGGAATTTATAACTGATGACAATACAAATCTGCCATGCAACCAGCTTCAAGTCAGAAATTATGTAACTGATCATAAATACTTTGAGCACAAGAGATATCATATAATGATTTAAACACTTTTAATACTAAAAGATTTCTTTTCTTTTAATGGTGAACAATATAAGAATAACAATTGTCATTATTACAAGACTATCTGACACAGAAAAGAATAATGCAGAAAATACAAGTTTATGCCCGATTTCTTAAGTCGAGTCCAGATTTTGTTTTAGTTAAGTCCCTATACTTTTTTTTAGGAATTTTGCTAACCCATGTTCATAGTATAACGACCTGGTATTTTACTTAATATTTCATGTAGTTGATTTGTCGACAGCTTTTGAATGGATGAATGATTTTATTTTATTGTCAAAAATAAGAGGCCACTTCAAGCATAACAATGATGACATTCATTATGAACAATATACAATCTGGGGAAAACATATTTTAGATATAATTCTATATATTTTGTTATTGATTCACCTTCTAAGTATTAATTCTTTCTTACTTCAAAGCATTTACTTAATAGGGATGATTGAATTCTTTCTTACTTCAAAGCATTTACTTACTAAGGATGATTGCATATTTTTAATTCTATAGACATCAGCAAGATTATAAAATCAATTTGATATCCTGTGACAAGGTGCAGATATTCATAGGGACTGGTAATTGTTTTGATTTTTTTTTATTACATCATAGAGTATATGTTCATATATAATTGTATTATGGTTTTGTAATGTATTTCTGGTGTAATCAATTACACACATTTTGCAATCATTATTTACATCCACATGACCTGAGGTAAAAAGTCATAGGTCAATTAAAGTATTTACACTACTACTACTTAACTTGACTTGCATACTTTTCTTATTATTGTGTTTTATTGGTAATATTACTTTTCTGAGCAAAATGTCGGAGTTGGACATTCTGTGGTATGTCTAAACAATTACCAATTCATCCATTTCATGTAGAGTAGAGAGGACAAAAAAATCCTTATTGGTATGAAGTAATACAGTCCGATGGATTCATTTGTAGATACAGAACCTGTTTCGAAGGGTATGTGCATGCATCTAAGTTACATACGCCAACCAAAAACTAACAGAAAATATTATGATAAACAATAATGCAGTCAAAAGAGAGATACTTGAAACATTCTGACAAGATACTTCAATATAGATTTTTTTTTATCTACTGTTAACAAAAAAAAAATTTATCACTATGCTTATAACTAGAACTAAAGTTACTGCACAGATTGAAACCATGAGTGACAGACTACGACAACACCATAAATGGGCATAATATCATGACAGAAAATTATTGTGGTATTATAAAACTTTCAAATTTTGGAAATTTGGACTTTTTGGTTCCTTACACTAGAGTCCATCCCAGAAACCGCATAAAATAGTAGAAATCAGCCGTAATCTAGCTAGGCCCAACACATCTGGCATTGAAAACTGTGGGGGAAGCATGTAGGTTTGTTTACAATTTAGAAATTAGAGTAGCTATTGGAGTAAGATTGTTACATGAACTGTGAGATGCCACATACAATTCAGCTTAAACTGCTATTTTTCTTTTCATAAATAAATCACATAAAGCTCTGTTATTTGAAGAAGACAATAACAGAAGATGGGCATTATCTCCTGTTTTGTTTACCTCCAACTGAGACAACTCCAACATTTCTTCTGGTATTCGACGGACACCCTTTCCACCTAAATCTAAGGTATTTGAACCTAAAGCTTTAGACTGTGCGATTATTTTTAAAATCAATTCTTCTGTGCTTTTTGTTTTAGCTATCCCTCTTTCGGTTGGTGTCTCCGCGGGAAGAGACTCGTTGTATCCAATCGGTGTTGCAGTTCCAAGTCTCTCAATTTCACTCGATTCAGATTCATCTGAACACGAATTGTCATCATCTTTCCTCTCTGTATATGTGCCTACACCGGGATGTTGTCTTACTGGCATCATTATTCCTCTTAACTTTTATCAATATTGTGCATAAATCATATTTTCATTGCAGTAGACATTTTCCACATGGTGTGCCGAAAAATCATAACAAACATGGCGGACGACAACCCAATCACTATGGAGATTGTGATCATGTGATCATTCTTTTTATGGCTGGGTGAATTCAGGGGCATTGAAGCATGAAATCAATCAGTAGGTTACCAGATTCTGAAGCAGTGTGCTGGAAGTTGATGTGATAAGCATTGATGCTTTTCTTTAAAATTGCTAAACATGCGAATATTGCATAAAACTCCAAACATGCACATATACTATAAGGTAAATATGATACAATTATTTTTTTATGTAATGGATTTTTATTAATTTCCTTGATGAAATTTATCTTTTTTGAGTTTGACAGCACACGTTTGTCATCTTTTAATAAATGTCAAATGATCACTTATGAATTAACTCTTATGTGACAACCGGTAATCTGCAATATTACATTAAATACATTAATTTTTAATTCTTTGTTGTAAAATTTTGAATAATGTGTTTATTTCTGCAGTTTTATTTTAATAAAATAAAGCAATGATCATGATGATTCACAGATATAGTAATAAATAGATAAATAGTAATAGTATTCAGTATAGTACAGTAAGTGACAGGTCATAAGGTAACACAGTTTTTAACTTCATAAAACATAATAAGCACATATATTTTGTATTCCTATTTTTACAGTGATATTAAAACCATCTCTTCCATTTAATGTTTATGTGTGTTAATAACAAGCTTCAGTCACATCTAATCTAAATTTTTATTTTTCAATATTATATAAAGGGGAAGTAAATCTCTTATCATAAAGACTTTTTTTTTAAATACATACATTTGTATATAAATTTGAATATGTCTAGAAATCAAAATTTAAAAAGTTAGCATTCTAGTAGTTACTAGTTACATTTTATTTTAGGACATATACGCTTACAGTATATTTGACAATCAATTTAAAAAATCATTTCTAAATGCTATGAAAAATATTTTCCAATAGAAAAAAAAATAACAATAAAGAAATACTCACAATCTGTGTATTTTTTTACTTATAGCTTGCTCCCTATTTTCCATTGGTGTTTTATAATCGTGTGATTATAAAACACTGATGGAAAATAGGGAGCAAGACTCAGCAAGTGTGGAGGTCTAATTTTAAATAGATTGGTTACTGTATAATTGTGATCAAATATCAACATTTGAAAAGTAAATTTGCAAAAGCCAATCCATGATGGGCAGCTTAAATACAGTTTCGTCAGAATTCATTTGAAATGCTATTTGCTGACCTGTGAGCATCCAAGAATTTATTTCAATTACTGTAAAAAAATATATATGGAAATAAGATTAATAAAAATTGTATGATTCTTCTTCTGTATTATTTTCATTGTTGTGTATCAAACAAATTCTGTCCATTTTAGGAGTTCTTCAATATCTGCATGTTTGTATTCAATTAAATGATTTTGTTACAAGTTAATCTACCAGACTTTATTTTCAAAATGTGGACAAATGAGGCTCATGTGACAGAATTTAATTTTCTATTGTAAAAGGAAGAAAATTTAGATGAATCTCTGGTGCTGTTATTGATTAATTCTCAACCAATATTTACTTAATTACAAATTAAACTCAATTATTTATTATGTTCCCTGTGGACCTATTGACCAGTTAGTCCCCTGGCATTTGATTGTCATATTTGTGAACATGTTACATTTTCATGGTTACATGATTAATTAAAAGTTTAGCAGTAGAATTTGTGTGTATCTACATTTGTCTTATTTTAACTGTTTGCTTAAACTCTTATATATTGTAGACAATATTTTGTTGCTAATTAAAGCATCCTTTCAAATTGAACAATTTAATTGGAAATAAACATAAACCCCAAAAAATAATGATGTTGATGATTGAATTACAAAATGAAGACACATACAATGTACATTTGTACATGTACAATTAAAAAAAAAAAATCGTTTTGATACCAATCATATCAATATCAGGTATTTTTGACAGATGAAATTAATTAGGAAGGAGCAATTTAAATTCAGGTTTCAGTCAGTGAGTGAGTGAGGGATTGTTGTTTAACCCCAAGTAAACAATTTTTCATCTATATCATGATGAGAATACATTTTTATTTATGTAAGTTGCATTTCGATAAGATGATGATGATGTGTACTTAGAATAGTACTAGTTCACTGAAACAATAGTTCGTGTGTAGACATGTTGCTCCACTCAGATGCATTTTTCTGATTATTAACGAACCAGTCTATGCTCTTTCTTCTTAATGCTGTGTGCTTAGCAGAGAAGCAACAAATATCAACAGTACTTACTGTCTTTGGTTTTACCTGACAGGGGATCAAACTTACGTTCTATTGCACTTAAGATGAGCATGCTAACCATTAGCGTAGGGTTATTGGTATTTAACACCACTTTCAACACTAAAAGTCAAATCATGGATGTGAGTTCCTGAAGGAAATCATTGTTATGCTACTAGTGACACTGACAAACTTTATTATTGAATAAGAAAATTGTAGAATTATAAAAAATTTTAGAAATTATTTAGAAAAAGAAAAAAAAAAATTTCATACAAATCTGTAATTTTAATTCTTTGGTTAAGAATTTATCTAATTTGTGTATTCACATAAACTTAACAAAACATTTGTATATATTTGGAAGTTATGCACCACACATTAATATAACAACATAAAAATATATAATTTTTTCCAATTTTAAAAATACTGAAACCTACCTACCTTTTTTTTATCAGTAAAATTTTATCATCAGTTAGTATAGTGTGGTATTAAAAAAAAAAAAAATCATACCCAGCTATAAATAAGTATGGCTAGGCTAGCTATAATTATTTATGCCTAGCCTTAAAACCAAACCAGCCAATGAATATTCTTGTAAGAACAGATAAAGGGTTGATCTAAAATTTTAATAATTACATTCTTTTGAGATATTAACATTTAGCCATAGATTGATTCTGTAGTGCTGTTGTATCCAAATATATCGTCATTCCTACAATCTGTGTTGTAATGGTCACTGTGCTGGCTTCGAATGCGTTAGATTGTGGGTTCGAGCCCTGATCGGATCAAACCAAAGACTATAAAATTGGTATTTGTTGCTTCTCTGCTAAGCATGCAGCATTAAGGAGAAAGAGCAAAGACTGGTTGGCTCGGAAACAGGATAATATGTCAGGGTGGAGTGACATGTCTATCTGCAGACTGTTGTTTCAGTGAGCTAGCACTATAAAAATCCAACTAAGCATGTTGGAATAGTACAAAGCGGATCTTATCATCATTTCATTGAAAATTAACTTGTTCTCACCATGAAATAGCTGAGAAATTGCTGAGTTGGTGTTAAACAACAATCACTCACTTACTAAAACCTGTGACATCTTGTACTATATATTTGGTCACACACTGTAAGGAAATTAATATACAAATGTTGTTTTGGTTAAACCTTTCTGCCATCCATATTTATGGAAAAGTATCCACAGCATTTTTTTTTTTACAATGAAATCAACTTGACAGACACCATAATGGAATTTATTGTGCTCAATGAGATAAGACAAAAATGCCTTGTATAATAAAAAATACTTGTTCATATCTGCTGGAATGCAACATGTTACAATGATTTTGATATGGGATGACTGGCTGAATTATGGCTAGCCATGAATAAAAATAACCAGCCATTAATCAAATTATGGCAAGCTTCAAATAATTATGTAAAGGTTAGTTCTAATTTTGTGTAATAAAATCATCCCACATTTTTCAACTTTCAATTTAGATCCTTTTAATTGTTTGTACACATGGTATAGTTGTATGGCATGTGGTATTTGCATAAAAAATGAATATCTATATATGGCTACTGTACAGTGTACACATAGTATAGTTGTATGGCAGACATGTGATATCTGCGTAAAAAATAAATATCTATATGGCTAGCCATTAATCAGGAATATAGTTAGCCTTAAATAATTATGACTACACATAGATATATTGCTCTAAAACAGACTTATGTGAGCAACTAGTTATGCTTTTAATTTCCTGTTGTAGGTCTACTGCTGAAGGTATTCATGCTAAGTGTACTTACAAAAATATGATTCCATAGAGTGAGTCTTGTAACAAACAAAAATGGGAGGGGCTAACTCCTCAAGAAGAGAATCTTTTGATCTACAAGGAGAAGGTATGTATTTCTATTATTTGAAGGGGCCCGGGTGGCTCAATGAGTTAGGTCGCTGAATCTAACAACTCATTCAAGCCTATCACCAATACGGTGTGGGTTCGCGCCTGGCTTTATAAATTGCAAAAAAGTGTGCACTCGACTCCCAGCAGCAAGTGATAAAGTTTACCAGTTGCTTGCCCATGGTCGGTGGTTCTCTCCGGGCACGCCGGCTTCCTCCACCACTAAAACTGGTCGCCATGATATACCGTAGCTGAAATATTGTTGAAAGTGGCATTAAAACACCAAAAATCAATCAATCAATCAATCAATCTATCTATTATTTGATACTAATATGGGTTTAATCATGAGAGGGTATTGAAGGTCAAGGTAATCAACCAGAAACGTGAGAAATTCCACAGCTTGGTAGAACGAGGTAGCTGCAGAACCATAGCTAATTGTGGACTTTTTTTTTATATCTATGGTCAGAAAAAAAAATATTATAAGAGGTACAGGTGGTACTTTTCCACTGCTTTAGATTGAGGGTACTAAGATAAACCTTCCAAATTTTGTCAAGTTATTGAATATCTGTATGTAGTTTAGTAGAAAATATAAACAAATTTAACTTTTGGGGATTAATTAAAGGGTAGGGGCTATGTTTTTTCACTGAGGCAGATTTTTTTTCACACGAAATAAAAACAGTATATTTGTTTTTTGGGTGAAAAATCAGAAACTTGCAAAATAATTAAGCGTTAATTGAAATCATACTGTTTTACAATTGAAAATGACAATTGACTGGATTATCTACCTTAATTGGACAATTACATTGTTTGAGAGTGAGCATGAAAATCTACTAGAAAATTCTGTGACTGTAAGATCAGGCCTTATGTTTATTAAAAACTTAAATAAAAGTTTGTTTGTCATCAGAGAAGAAGACAGAAATGATAAACTCCTTGTATTTGTCTATTTGTCCATTCACAAAAAAATCCCAATTTTAAATTACAAAATGACATACATTTACCTCTATTAAATAATATTTTTGGACAATCATTTTAAAAATTGTTCACTATTCATTGACAATTTTATGTTACTACTGGTAAAGGGGCCATCACGGTCTTGATCGTATGGTAGTTGGATATACAACTATCTGTGCAATCAGTGCCTGTCACTGCTAAAGTTGTGAGTTCGAACCCCGTTCATGGCGAGGTGTACTCGATACAACATCATGTGATAAAGTTTGACAGTTACTTGCGACAGGTCAGTGGTTTTCTCTGGACACTCCGGTTTCCTCCACCAATAATAAAACTGACCGCCATAATACGATAACCCTAACCCCCCCATCCTACAAATGTACATTACAAAATGACATACATGTACCTCTATTATATAATATTTTTTGGACAATCATTTTATACTTAAAAATTGAACTATTCATTGATATTTTTATACTACTACTGGTAAATTTATATATTTTTTGTTTCACAGAAAAGTAAAGAAAAAAATATTTTTATTTTTCATGTAATTTGCTACATCTGTAAACTTGCTGTAGATAAAATTTTTGCATTCAGAAATGTTTGTTGTGGAACATGTTGAAGGTTGTCTTGGTATTAAAATAAAAAACGTTTGAATGATCACAAATTGAAGAGATATTTGTTTAGATTTTATACATGGTATATATCCCTACAGATTGAAGGCGTAGCATATTAGGTCTCTAGTTTGAATATGTTTTTGAAATTATATACACAATTCAGACATTAATTTGTCATCATAAACATACTTTTTTTCTGACATTTTAATTTAAAAATGCGGATACTGTATCATGCATGTACAATGTATTGATGTGATGGTTTAAACAGACAATATTTCTACAAATAGGAGTTTACGACAACCAATTGCCCCACAAACAATAAATCTAGATAGCAATTTTGAAATCACTGCATGATTGAAAATGCACTTTTTAGCAATAATTTATATAATTGAAATATGATTGTCCAGAAATATTTTTGTAGCCAAACAATTATTTACAAGATCATATGGGATTTCTCTAAGGAATTATTTTTTGTAATTTGTTAAAGTTCACAAAATGTCAAATTTATAATTAAAAACAAATCTATTGAAAATTGATTTTAGAGCTCTTAGTTCAGCGAAATGGAATTGTTTTGTAATCTGACGAATGTTGATTTAATATTGAAGAATAAATATTACTTAATCTCAATTAGTCAACTTGTATAAAAGCCCAATGTGAACTAGGCACATGTGCAAGGTACAAGACGTCAAGGTGAATAGGCTTGTCTCTAAAGGTCTTTCATGTCTGAATCAAATAAAATCTTCATAGCAGTGACAGTTAAAAGTTGTAGCACTCAGTGGTCTCTTTCCACCCTCATTTCTCAATGTTTCATTATATGTTGCTGTACTTGATCCTGAATATGCATGAAATATTTACCGTTGAACTTCAAGCAGCCATTCCAACAATCAACAATCAATCAAATAACTTCTTGTTAATTTAAACCTTCCTAAATTGGATCAGAGTTCAACAATTTGTAAGGAAGGTAATGGATATGGTCAATTCACCAAATGACCATTATTGGTCCTAACAAACTGATGCTTATTAGGAACTGCTTCAAGTTGTCATTAATTGTGTGGAACATGCAAAAGTGGAGTAACTAGGTCTGATTTCTAGATTCTGTAATTATCATCATTCAAGCCACTTGGAACAAATGGAATTAAACCTGGCAGAAATCTTGATTTTGAAGTCTTGATAATTAAATTTCATGTTTGGAAAATTATAACTTTTCTTACTACCATAAACGGCCTTATATTACCTGCACTTGCGGCATTATTCGCACCACTTTTTGCTCCCAAAATCTCGTGTAGGTCTTTTTAGGACTAACAACAATGAGAGATTAAACGACATACAATATTTGACCACCAAGGTCCCTCTGCCACATTTTGATTGATTGATTGATTTTTGTTTAATATCTGGCTGTCGTGGTCATGATCGTATGGTAGTTGGATTTACAACTTCCTATGTAATGTAAGCATATCACCACTAAAGTTGTGAGTTTGAATATGGATAATGGAGAGGTGTACTTGATACAACATTATGTGATAAAGTTTGTCAGTGACTTATGGCAGGTCAGTGGTTTTCTCCGGGTACTTTGGTTTCCTCCACCAATAAAACTGATTGCCATGATATAGCTAAAATATTGTTGAAAGCGGCATTAAACACCATAACCCTAACCCTAATTCCTCTTGTTTAATGTCAAGTTAGCAGCATTTCAGCTATAGACATGACAAAAAGCTAGTAGCAAGTTTACAAATAATACACCATATAAGGTATAGTGTTATGTATACAATATACCTACATTGTCAGAAAATATATAATTTATTTGTACGAACTTTAGAAATAAAACCTGTTCTAGCCTGTTTCGCAGCGAGTGCAAATTAATTTGATATTTAACGACAATGTACATATATATTGTTTATCCTGCAATATCAAAAAGTACAAACTGCCAAATTCTCTGAAAATAGCTGAAACAAGCATCGTTCTAATTGTCTTCAATAGCATCATCTCTAACGTCAGCACTGATACTGTTACTGTTTCATTATGTGGCTTTACATGAATCAGGTACCATAGATGTTTTTTCAGGTCCTTGAGTGGCATGACTAAATAACATTGAAGTTTATTTGACCCCCTGTATTAGTTCTCAAAATCGCACAACTGCAGGATTAAAGGTAATACTGGGATGAACCATAGATTGCCACAGACAATAAGAGAATATAATGGATAGGTTAGAAAACGTTTTCCTTGCAATAGGCAACCAATGACCACTCCTTATTGGCTGTTAGGAACTACAACATGTTCATCTTGAACCCATAGTATTACATAAATATACTTAGGCCAGCTATTCAGACCCAGTTGAGCCTTTTTTAAACTTTTCTTGTCGTTCTACATCTTACAGTCACTGGATACGCTTATTTAAATAAAATGAATTATTTATATAATAAATATCTTTATATTTTGTTTTTATTTATTATCATCTTTCTTGATATTGATGTGTCAGGAAATCAATGATGAAGTTGACCAGTAAGGATTAACTGGCATTTATATTTGTTGCAATAATTGGTAAAGAAAGCAATAAATTGGTATTAAATGGGTGATTAGTGAACTTCCATATGTTTAATTATTCAGTACAGTCTATTAGAAAAAGCATTTATCACTTATTGTACCTAGAAATCAATCACAGTGTAGTACAATACCTGTTTGTCCCAAAGGACTCCTACAAATATTTAAATTTACAGCTAATATTTTGGTCAATATTATCCATTTTATTAATGTTATGGGAATACATATCAAAGTGTCTGTCAATATATACATAGTTAAGGGTCATCTAATTTGTGTGTATTTTGTAAGACTTGCTTTGGTCATTCCAGTTGTATTCCAAGTTTCTTGGATCTGTGATGATCTTGTGTTGAACAAATTCAACTGGTATTCAATAATGATTTTATTTCATTTTTGTAATGGTGGTCATATGAATACCGTGGAATCAATATAAATGGCAATTTAATCAATTATCACTTTTAGATTGGTACATTTCACACTGTTATTTAAAATGTAGTTATGCTCCATGTTATTATCATTATTTATAGACTAGACTACATGTATGTGTTTATTCGGTATGAAATAAAGTAAATTTATTATTTTCATCTAAAATAAGATAAGAACTTGCGACAGGTCAGTGATTTTCTCCGGGTACTCTGTTTTCTTCCACCAATAAAATTGACCGCCATTATATAACTGAAATATTGTTGAAAGTGGAGTTAAACACCATAACCCCCTGCACTAATGGAGCACTATTAACCACTTTTAAGATACTGTTGCCTTACATTAATGAGACACTATTAACCACTTTTAAGATACTGTTGCCTTGCATTAATGGGGCACTATTGACCACTCCTAAGAAATGTTGCCTTGCATTCAAAGAACAATATTTACCACTCCTAAGAAACGGTTACCTTGCATTAATGGGGCACTAATGACCACTCCTAAGATATTTCTACCTTGTATTAATGAGACACTATTGACCACTCCTAAGATATTCTTACCATGTATTAATTGGGCACTAATGACCACTCCTAAGATATTGCTATCTTGCATTAATGGGGCACTAATGACCGCTCCTAAGATATTCTTACCATGCATTAATGGGGCATTAATGACCAGTCCTAAGATATTCTTACCATGCATTAATGGGGCACTAATGACCACTCCTTAGATATTGTTACCTTGCATTAATGGGACACTAATGACCACTCTTAAGATATTGCTACCATGCATTAATGGGGCACTAATGACCGCTCCTAAGATATTGTTACCTTGCATTAATGGGACACTAATGACCACTCCTAAGATATTCTTACCATGCATTAATGGGGCACTATTGACCACTCCTAAGATATTGCTACCTTGCATTAAGGGGACACTAATGACCACTCTTAGGATATTGCTACCAGACACTAATGACCACTCCTACGATATTCTTACCATGTATTAATGGGACTCTAATGACCACTCCTTAGATATTGTTACCATGCATTAATGGGGCACTAATATAATGACCACTTCTAAGAAACTGTTGCCTTGCATTAATGGGATACTATTGACTACTCCTAAGATATTGTTACCATGTATTAACAGGGCACTATTAACCACTTCTAGGAAGCTGTTACCTTGCATTAATGGGGCACTAATGACCACTTCTAAGAAACTGTTGCCTTGCATTAATGGGACACTATTGACTACTCCTAAGATATGTTGCCTTGCATTCAAAGAACACTATTGACCACTCCTAAGAAACTGTTGCCCTGCATTAATGTGACACTATTGACCACTCCTAAGAAATGTTGCCTTGCATTCAAAGAACACTATTGACCACTCCTAAGAAACTGTTGACTTGCATTATTGGGGCACTAATGACCACTCCTAAGATATTGTTGCCATGCATTAATGGGGTATTAATGACCATTTCTAAGATATTCTTACCTTGCATTAATGGGGCACTAATGACAACTCCTAAGATATTGCTACCTTGCATTAATGGGGCACTAATGACTACTTCTAAGAAACTATTACCTTGCATTAATGGGGCACTAATGACCACTCTTAAGATATTGCTACCCTGCATTAATGGGGAACTAATTACCACTCTTAAGATATTGCTACCTTGCATTAATGGGGCACTTGAATGACCACTTCTAAGAAATTGCTACCTTGCATTAAAGGGACACTAATGACCACTCTTAAGATATTGCTACCATGCATTAATGGGGCACTAATGACCACTCCTAAGAATTGCTACCTTGCATTAATGGGACACTAATGACCACTCTTAAGATATTGTTACCTTGCATTAATGGGGCACTAATGACCACTCTTAAGATATTGCTACCATGCATTAATGGGGTACTAATGACCACTCCTAAGAAACTGTTACCTTGCATTAATGGGGCACTAATGACCACTCCTAAGAAACTGTTACCTTGTATTAAAGGGGCACTATTGACCACTTCCAAGAAACTGTTACCTTGTATTAATGGGGCACTATTGACCACTCCTTAAAAACGGTTGCCTTGCATTAATGTATCACTGACAATGTAACCACTCCTAAGAAACTGTTGCCTTGTATTATGTAGCACTAAGAAATTGTTACCGTGTTTTATGGAACACTATTGACCACTCCTAAGAAATTGTTACCTTGTATTAATGAGGCACTAATGACCACTTCTAAGATACTTAATGAGTAGGAGCTGCTGCATGTTGTCTTTTACGTACCTGATTTACGTCATGTTTTGAGAGTGACTTTTATATTGGTGTAAACATATTTTTATTGATTAATTACAAATACAATACAAACTATAACAATGACAATTACAATAAATTTCATAACAGTAATCAACCAATGGGATCCGAAAACAAGTTATAAAAACTTATGTAAATTCATTTTATATTGTTGTATTCCTTTAACATAAACATGTTTTTATAACCTGCTTGTTATTTTGATATCTGCTAATGACTCACAATCCATGGCAATAATAGATAAAATATAAAAAAAGAAAAAAGACATTGCTTATTTACTTCAGCTGGTGATGATGTTTTTCATTAGGTCATGAAATACCAAACAATATGTGGTGCTTTAGGCTAAGTGGTGATCTCAGTTGTGTATTTTTGTTGAAAATTAATTATTTTATTATGGCAAATTGCTCAGTTTATTTACTCATTACTCATTGAAATGTCACAATATTGACAGAACAGCTGATAATTATACTTCAAGGAGTTAATTGTTGTTGTCCTGAAAGTAATTTTAAATTTCCTCCATATTGAAAATAATTCAAAGTATATCTCTGTAATAAGGGAGGGGTTCTTAGTGACTGCAATTCTATGGTAGTGACAGATATGCACAGACCGATGCAATCAATACCTTTGATTCATGCTAGTTTGAAAGGTTTACTCTATACAACCTTATGTGACAAGTTTCTGTGTTCCAGCTAGCCCTAAGTCCTTTTTGTGCTCCCCTCTTCCCTCATTTTAATGCCAAAAAGTATGATTGAGACTGAAATTAAAGAAATACAAAAATGTACACAATGTAGCTTATGAAGACTTCTAGTTTACAAGGTCCTTGGAATAATTTTCCTGGTTGAAATAGTTCATGGGATATTTCTTCCTAATAAATATGGTCCATGGACTTTTTTGACTGGTACTTTTATTCAGTTCAGACCAATTTCACTCCAGGTTTTAATTTACTGTTAGAAATGGTTCAAGTATTTGGAAAAAGAAAAAAAAATGATAAAAGGGTGAACGAGTGGTTCAAGCCTAGATACCATGCTCGAGTGTCAAGGTTTCCAGACACCTATCCATGGCAGGAGGTTTCTTGGATAGTTCCATATAACTGTCCATGCATTCCTTCCCCCATTAAGTCTGGTAGGGACAATAAACACAACAATAACCCAAGCCTATTGATCATTAACACAATGGTTAACACAATAGGCTGACAGCGTATTAAACAAGGCAGATTTTATACAAATGCATTTAAACTTGATGAAATATAAAAAATGAAAAAAAGAAGAAACAAAAAGAATAATTCATATCAAAGAAAATCTTCAACAAGATTAAGTAAAGAAACATATTTTTATGAAAATTTTGGTTATTTAATTAAATATTTATTCTTTCTCCCTAAATGGAATCCTTTATTTTACTATTCTGTAAAAAATGTTTACACAATTCAAACAGAGATTACGTGTTAATTAAGTTCTTTGATACCCAGTTCACACGAATGCTAGATTCAAATCGGATGTGTATCTATATTGAAATCAGTTTCATTCAAACATGGTTCAGTTACATGTAATTGTTTATCTGATTCTGCATACAACAGACATATATATAGCAATGAATATTCATTCATGAACATGATATTCTGGTGCAAATAAATAGTGCTGGGTAAACAAAAATGGTCAATGTAGTTTTCTGCAACATGCTTCAACAATTGTCAAAAGGACAAGACCACCTGTGGTGACCAAAAACGTCCCATGTTCTGTCATGTTTTAACACATATTCACTCTAGCTGCACCTTTTCCCCTGGTAAGTATGCACAGTGATGTCTTTTAGATGAGAATACACATTGCATTCACACTTCTTTTTATTCCAGATTCATAATTATGTTGTTTTAATTCAGATGGTAAGTCGCCTCGAGTGTGGTAGATTGTTGTTTCGAGCCCCGGTCGGGTCAAATCAATGACTATAAAATTGGTATTTGTTGCTTCTCCACTAAACACACAGCATTAAGGAGAAAGAGCAAAGACTGGTCGGCTCGGAATCAGAATAAATTGTGTCCGAGTGGAGTGACATGTCTACCCGCGGATTGTTGTTTCAGTGAGCTAGCACTTTTAAAATCCAACTCAGCGTGTTGGTGTAGAACAAAACAGACCTCATCGTCATCTCATTAAAAATTAACTTGTTCTCGCCATGATGTAGCTGAAAAATTGCTGAATTGGCATTAAACAACAATCACTCACTCACTCAGATGGTAAGTTGTCACAACAGTTTGACTTCATATTAACAAATATACAATGTACATCTAATCTGGAATATGTGTGAAGGCAAATCCAATTTTGTTGTGTGATGTGAAAAGGGTATAACATTTGGTATATCATCAGTGTTTAACAAATTTGTATAGGTATAGGTGAATTAAATAACAACTGGTTCAGTTAGTTACACTATAGACAATTTCCCAATATCTATTAACCAATTTAAATGTCACCAATCTGGTAAACTGGTTTGGACTATGCTGTCTATTGATACACATTTTTGCCTGGGCATTAAATTTCTTTTCTTTCTCTGCAATTTATTTTGTATCTATATAGATCAAGCACACCTTTTACTATGCTTGTTATCATGTCTGTTATTTGGGTCAGTTTCTAACTATAAATCAAGCACACCTTTTACTATTCTGATTATCGTATCTGTTATTTGGGTCAGAATCCAAATATATAAATCAAGCACACCTTTTACTTTTTTGATTATCGTATCTGTTATTTGTGTCAGAATCCAAATATATAAATCAAGCACACCTTTTACTTTTCTGATTATCATACCTGTTATTTGGGTCAGAATCCAACTATGTAAATCAAGCACACCTTTTACTTTTCTGATTATCATATCTGTTATTTGTGTCAGAATCCAACTATGTAAATCAAGCACACCTTTTACTTTTCTGATTATCATATCTGTTATTTGGGTCAGAATCCAAATATATAAATCAAGCACACCTTTTACTATACTGATTATCATGTTTGTTATTTGGGTCAGTTTCAAACTGTAATTCTAATATGACGTCCCGTATTCGGTATACAAATAAAGGCATATTTCAATACCAATCAAATATAGACCACACATGCGTGCTGAGCTAAAAAAAAAGCACCTTCATGGTTAGGATGTTCTATTAGGCCCTATTGTTTATCTAAAAATTGTTGAAATAAATGAAGTTAAAATCATAATTAAACTCTTATAAACACGGCTTTGTTGTGGCTATTCCAAATAACTCCGATTTCTATCTTATACTTCACCCATAACTTCCAGTTAACGGTGAAAGAAAAAATGTAAACACTGGCAACACAAATAAATGGTTTAATTATCAATTAGAAACGACAAAACGTTATCATGGGAATACCTGTAATAAAAACATGGGTAAGACAAACATAAAACATCTTTACAACGAAAAAATCCACACATATTTCACTCTTTGTATGCTTTATGTTTATGCATTGATATGTAGGCAGTGCCGGCCACCTTGACTGCCTCGAATTTTAAAATTGCAGTATTTGTCCTATTAGAATCGAAATAATTCATGCCGGCCATACTTTATTGTTATTCACATATGGGTAGGCATTATATTCATGAGATTTAACCCCTCGCTATCGCTCAGGGTTAAATATTCATGAATATAATGCCTACCCATATGTGAATATCAATAAAGTATGGCCGGCATGAATTATTTCTTAAATCAAGCACACCTTTTACTATTCTTATTATAATATTTGTTGTTAGGGTCAGTTTCTAACCATAAATCAAGCACACCTTTTACTATTCTTATTATAATGTTTGTTGTTAGGGTCAGTTTCTAACCATAAATCAAGCACACCTTTTACTATGCTGATTATAATATCTGTTATTTGGGTCAGTTTCCAACTATATAAATCAAGCACACATTTTACTACTGATTAAACTATCTGTTATTTGGGTCAGTTTCCAACTATGTATATCAAGCACACCTTTTACTATTCTGATTATCATGTCTGTTATTTGGGTCAGTTTCTAACTATAAATCAAGCACATCTTTTACTATACTATTTATCATGTCTGTTATTTGGGTCAGTTTCAAACTGTAGATCAAGCACACCTTTTACTTTATTGATTATCATGTTTGTTATTTGGGTCAGAATCCAAATATATAAATCAAGCACACCTTTTACTTTATTGATTATCATGTTTGTTATTTGGGTCAGAATCCAAATATATAAATCAAGCACACCTTTTACTTTACTGATTATCATGTTTGTTATTTGGGTCAGAATCCAAATATATAAATCAAGCACACTTTTTACTTTGTAGCTGATTATCATGCTTGTTATGTTGGTCACAATCCATTCAAATGATAGTATATACATGTACTAAAAAAATGTATATCTAGACTATACAGAATCAATAAGCATAGTATTTTTTAATTCATGCCCAGTTGATCAAGGAAATAGATAAGGGCTCTGTCCATCCATCACAATTTCTTATTTATATTATAACAATTGGTTGGTTATGTGGGTTTTATATTATTATTACTTATAACAATTATTATCAGACTTTTATTATATAGCAGGAAGAATTTACTAGGATAAGACCTTAATTCAGAATGGCAGGCATGGTCATGATCATATGGTAGTTGGATTTACAACTACCTGTGCAATCAATTCCTATCACCACTAAAGTTATGAGTTCAAACCCTGTTCATGGCAAGGTGTACTAGATACAACATTATGTTATAAAGTTTGTCAGTGACTTGTGACAGGTTGGTAGTTTTCACTGGGTACCGTCAACGTACTCCAGTTTTCTCCACCAATAAAACTGACTGCCACGATATAACTGAAATATTGTTGAAAGTGGCATTAAACACCACAAACCAAACCAAACAATCTTGATTCAGTTCAATCTTAGGAGAAAAATTAATCAAATATTTATGTCCCTGCCATTATGGGGCTTTGATTTCAGCTCAATAACTTCACACTCCCTTAAGAAAATCACTTGAAATTTATACCCAAGTTCAGGAACTATAAAAACTCCATGTCAGGTTCGTTTTCAGACCTGTTTACTTTAGCTGAATTCTGGACTATTATACCCAAGTTCAGGAACTAAATTTGTTTTCAGACCTGTTAACTTTAGCTGAATTCTGGACTATTATACCCAAGTTCAGGAACTATAAAAACTCCATGTCAGGTTCGTTTTCAAACCTGTTTACTTTAGCTGAATTCTGGACCGTTCTTGTCCTATGTTTGTTTTCAGACCTGTTTACTTTAGCTGAATTCTGGACCATTCTTGTCCTATGTTTGTTTTCAGACCTGTTTACTTTAGCTGAATTCTGGACCATTCTTGACCTATGGACACATTCTTCCATTATTTTTTTTATCCCCCCGCGATAGCGGTGAGGGGATATAGTAAAAGCGGCCGTCTGTCTGTCCATCCGTCACACTTTCTTGTTTATGCGATAACTTGAGTAAACATGGATAGATTTGAATAATTTTTTATCCCCCCGCGATAGCGGTGAGAGGATATAGTAAAAGCGGCCGTCTGTCTGTCTGTCTGTCCATCCGTCACACTTTCTTGTTTATGCAATAACTTGAGTAAACATGGATAGATTTGAATAATTTTTTGCATGTGGCTTGTAATTATCATTATCTTGGATGGGTTCTAACTTGGAAATATTTGAAGCAAGGGTTTTGGGGGAAAATCTTGGTTTTTGGTTGAAAAATCAATAATTTTGAGAATTTTGTCTTGTTTACGCAATAACTTTAGTAAACATGGATAAATTTGAATAATTTTTTGCTTGTGGCTTTTAATTATCATTATCTTGGATGGGTTGTAACATGGAAATATTTGAAGCAAGGGTTTTGGAGGAAAATCTTAGATTTTGGTTGAAAACTCACCAATTTTAAGAATTGTGTCTTGTTTACGCAATAACTTCAGTAAACATGGATAGATTTGAATAATATTTTGCAAGTAGCTTGTAATTATCATTATCTTGGATTGGTCCTAACATGGAAATATTTGAAGCAAGTGTTTTGGGGGAAAATGTTAGTTTTTGGTTGAAAAATCACCAATTTTGAGAATTGTGTCTTGTTTATGTAATAACTTTAATAGTAAACATGGATAGATTTGAATAATCTTTGCATGTGGCTTGTAAGTATGTAATACATTAAGACTGCAAGGCTGCTTTTTATTAATATATAGAACTAAATATTATGCAAGTGCAGGGGGATACGTCGCACATTCATGCGCTAGGCGGTTCTTTTATTTAATAAAGACATACCGGTATATTTTTTTTATTGAAAAATCACAGATTTTGGACAGATTCTTCCATATATTTTTTAGATAAAAAACATATATTTTTTTACTTGAAAAATCACAGATTTTTATTTTTTTATTATAAAATATCTTATGCATAAAAAGACTTAAACATTTGTAATCAGATTTAAATGATATTCACAGGAAAGATTACCATGGCAAGATTTGATTCAATTCAATCATAGTAAAATATTAGTTTTGGTAAAAACGTGGGCTTTCGATTACAAGACAGGAAATTTGAAAATTGATTTTGTGTTTATGACATGATTATTATACTTAGATCAGGGTATTAGGGAAAGCACGTTTGTTTACAGTGAAACATCATACCCATCTCAAATATTAAGTTTTCCAAAAACTTACCCATGACAAAGGTTTTAACTGTCAATTTGTTATATTAATGTCCAGGCTCTCCTCCTCAAATTAAGTCTGCTAGCCACGACATAGCAGAAAAATTACTGTACTGTATGTGACAATAAATACCATTAACCCAACCAACAGGGTAATCTAAAGTGAAACCAGTCAGGTGGTCCCTACAGTTATATATTGGTATAGCTTGTATAGTCATCAATATACATGTATCACTAATGTTTAATAAAAAAAAAGAATTGCTTAAGTTTAAATCTATAAGAAGACAAAAACACCCACACCATTTTCAAAAATACATTAAAAAAATAACACCATTTAATGACAAAGCAATGAAAAAAACATGCACCTGATTTATGTCTTTATTGTTAGTTTTTTTGTCTAGAAGAAATGTCAAAAGTTCCCCAAAGAGAAATTATGGCACAGATATAGTTCAAATCAAGTAAAAGATGAGAATTATATGTTCTGTTTCAAAGATAAATATTAAGGCTATAACACTCATACTCAATAAACTTAAATCTTTGACCTCTTTAAACGAGAACACAACTAATTTTTTTATCAACGGTAATTTTTTAAGGAATGAAATCAAGTTATTCAGTGTAGATGTGGTTTTGGGTTTTTTGCAGGACAGCAAACATCTTACAGTTGTATTATGAAATGGGTATTTCACCATTGTCATTTATAACAACTACTGAATTTGAAATTTTAACCCAATGGTATCCTTAAAATAGAAAAAGGTTGAAATTGATTTTTGTTATTCTAGCCCTACAATTGGCTAAACAAGAGGCCCATATATGATGTTGTCATCTGAAACTGCCACCAAAAGTAAGCCCCTTATTTTAGAATGGTCCAAATCAAAGATTATAGTTTCTGAATAATTTTTTTTTAATCTATTTAAAAAATTATTTTAAAATGGTCCAAAATCAAACAAAATAGATTCTGAATTATTATTTTATATTTATCTATTTCAAAAATGGAGCAATTAAATTCAAAATGGTTTGCCCTAGCATCTACCAATCTTTTAAAGAAAACATTTAGGACAGAAGATTGTTGTTTTCCATATTTTTAGCTCACCTTGCCAAAGGCAATGTGAGCTTTTGCCATCACTTGGTTTCCGTCGTCTGTCGTCACATTTTAATCTTTTCCTCTGAAACCTCTCAGCCAAATGAACTGAAACTTGGTAGGAAGCATCTATGGAAGGTCCTCTATAAAGTGTGCACATTTTGTTATTATCCATTTCCAAACATGGCCACCACAGGCAATTCTTGTTTCTGATTGGCCGATTTAAAAAAATCTTCTCCTCTGAAACTGCTTGGCCAAATGAACCAAAACTTGGTAGAAAGCATTTATGGAATGTCCTCTATGAAGATTGCTCATTTCGTCCCGATCGTTAACAAACATGGCTACCACCAAAACTTGGTAGGAATCATCTATGAAATGTCCTCTATTAAGATTGCTCATTTCATCCCGATCGGTAAACAAACATGGCTACCACCGAAACTTGGTAGGAGGCATCTATGGAATGTCCTCTATGAAAATTGCTCATTTTGTCACGTTCGGTTAGCAAACATGGCGACCACATGCAATTCTTGTTTCTTGTCTCGATTTCTTAAAAATCTTCTCCTTTGAAACTGTTTAGCCATACAAATGTATGAACCGAAACTTGGTAGGAAGCATCTACATGTACGGAAGGTTCTGTATTAAGTTTCCTCAAAGCAGAATTAAAGGTGAGCGACTACTTAAAAAATGAAGAAATTGACTGAAAATAAAATTGCATGTCAATACATGTATATACAGTGGAACCTGTGCAATCCGACACCTGAGTTTTCCGACATGGTGTGACATCCGACAAAAATGTATGGTCCCAAAGTAGTTCCGTTAACATAAATAAAAATTGAGTATTCCGACATCCTGTACAATCCGACACATTTCCCTGGTCCCTTGGTGTGTCGAATTTTAATCAGGTTTTGCATGATTTATTGAAACTGCAAAAAATATCTAATGTATTTTTGTTGTAGTATGAATATTTTTTATTTAATTTATTTACCTTGTTAACCTTTGTCACAAAGGTAAAGTTAGAATATATATTAAATCGATCAGTTTTATACTAGATTCCAGTAAAATGTTCACACCAATTTACAAAGAGAATTACCTGTACATAAAATAGCTGATAATTAGCATTATCAACTACAATGTACTTTAACAATAGCATATGCTAGGGGTATTGTCCAGATATATTCATAGAATATACCTTGGAGAAACCATCTTTGGTTAAATGTTTTCTGTAATGATTTTTAACAAGAAATATGCGGCATTTTTATATAAGAATTTGTAATAGGATTCTGGGTTATCATTGTTTTTTGATGCCACTTTCAACACTATTTCAGTTACAGTTATGTCATGGCGGTCAGTTTTATTGGTTGAAGAAAGTGGAGTATCTGGAGAAAACCACTGAGATGCTGCAAGTCGCTTACAAACTAGATCACATAAGATTGTATTCCGTATATCTCACCATCAGAACCACATTGGTGGTATAATGCTGAAGAGTACTCGCCTCAATTGCAGTAGATCTTGGATTCAAGTCCATGTCGGGTCCAGCAAAGGACTATAAAATTGGCATTTGTTGCTGCTCCACTAAGCACACAGTAGCAAGAATAAAAGACTGGTTGGCTTGGAATCAGGATACAATCCTTGAGTGGTGCGAAATGTCTACCTATGGACTCTTGTTTCAGTGAGCTAGCATATTAAAAATCCAACTAAGCAAGTTGGTCTAATACAAAGTCAGTCTGTCAAGCGACTCCTGATTTTCCTTAAATTTCCTGATTTTTTCTGATTTTGAGCTGTTCCTGATTTTTTCATGAATTTGTTAGATAAACCCTTGATAACTCCTGATTTTGAACTTTTTCCCCACAAAAAAAAATAACAATAATATGTTGAAATTATTTTAGTGTAAAGCATCTTATCAATAAAAGGAGGTGAGGAAAATGGCCTAAGTAAGACCTTTTAGTCTGCCAATTACATTATGATATTCTGATAATGACCTTCATCTGGAATAAAAAACACCATGCTTAAATTTATATGTTATGGCCTGAAAGCTCTTACTTAGAGGGGGGGGAAGGTGGCCATTTTTTTGTGTTTTTTTTTATGGTTTTATTCCTGATAATCTCCTTATTTTTAACTAAAATCCTCCTGATTTCCTAATTTGTTTAAGCCAAAAAGTGCTTGACAGACTGCAAAGTAGATATCATCATCATCTAATCAAATGTAACTAGTTCTTGCCATGATATAGCAAATATATGGTTAAAAGAAAGGTGATTATGGTTACAGAATGAAACAAAAACCACTGTTTCTCTCTCACAAGTTTTCAGTGCTTTTGTATTATTTCAAAGACCATTCATTTGAGTAGACAAAAACATTTACACCACTGATTTTAAAATTGATATAAATAAATTTGGTAAAAAAATGACTAAAATTAACGGCATTTTTCTTCCAGTTCCTTGTAGACATCTGTAATATGTAAGTGTAGGCTAGCTTTACCCTCGGGGACTGTCTTTTTTCATGTGATCAATATTATTGCTCAATCATTGTCTCTATCAGTTGGGAAGCCATTAAATTATACAAAGATAGATTATTTCACTTCATCAGGATTAGAAAATGACATTTGTCAATTTCTGTATTGTTCAAGTTGAGGGTATTTACACCATATTATTTAGAAGTTTGATGAAAATTTACAAGGTCATTTAATTAATGTTTTACAAGGTCAATTTCAAGCTCTTTATTCTTTGTCATGAACATCTACCGGTATTAATTTAGAGTTAAATAGAATCATGACTATGTTTGCCGCATCAGACACATATGATAGAAGCATCTATTTGTTTTTTTTATAATATTTTTTTCCAAATAGATACCACACTATTATTTCACTTCATTGACTACAAAAATTTGCACATTTTATAAATCCTTGTTTGGTAGGCTTAGCATAAGGGTAACAATGATAGCTTGTTTAAACCTTACAAGTAACATTGAAGCTGACTAACTAAAATAGTAGAGAGAGATCACCTTCTCATTGTAAGAAGGTTAAGGGTCATTGTGTTTAACGCCACTTTCAACAATATTCAGATATATCATGGCGGTCATTTTTTAGCTCACCTGGCCAAAGGCCATGTGAGCTTTTGTCATGGGTAAGCGTCCGTCGTCCGTCCATCGTCGTTCGTTAGCTTTTCACATTTAAATCTTCTCTGAAACCACTGAACAGATTTGAACCAAACTTGCTAGAAATGTTTTTTGGGTGGTCCTCTACCAGATTTGTGTTTTTGGTGCTGATTTGAAATTGAACATAGCTGTCAGGGCCCATAATGTGTTCTGATTGGTTGACATTTTAAAAATCTTCTTGTTAGAAATCACTAAGCCATTTGAATTGTGACTTTGCAGGAATGATCATTGGGTGGTCCTGTACTAAATTTGTGAATCGTTTGCTGATCGGAAATTCAAGATGGCCGCCATGACTCGACTTGGTTTAACATTGGGCCCTATGGGAATTTCATATTTTCATCTTTTTTTTCTGAAACCACGAAACAGATTTGAACCAAACTTGGCAGAAATGTTCATTAGATGGTCATATACAAGATTTTTGTTTTTGGCGCTGATCGGAAATCCAACATGGCTGCCAGGGCCCATAATGTGTTCTGATTGGTCGAAATTTTAAAAATCTTCTTGTTAGAAACCACTGTAGAAGCCAATTGAATTATGACTTAACAGGAATTATCATTAGGTGGTCCTGTACTAAACTTGTGAATCGTTTGCTGATCGGAAATTCAAGATGGCCGCCATGACTCGACTTAGTTTTAACATAGGACCCTATGGAAAAAATGTTTAAAAGTTTTCTCTGAAACCAGCAAGTCAATTTAAAGCAAACATGGCATGAATGGTCCTTAGGTGGTCAACTTTCAAAATTATGTCCTGTGAGCTCGACCCCCATCCAAGATGGCTGCCGTCAGCAGACATAGTTTTAACATAGGACCCTATGGGAAAATTGTTTAAAAGTCTTCTCCTCTGAAACCAGTCAGCCAATTTAAAGCAAACATGGTATGGATGGTCCTTGGGTAGTATACTTTTAAAATTGTCTCCAGTGACCATGACCTCCATCCAAGATGGCTGCCATGAGCAGACATAGTTTTAACATAGCACCCTATGGAATTTGAATAGTAACTTAGATGTATTCGGCATGCAAACATTCTTAAGAGGACTTAGTTATGTCAGGTGAGCCATACAGTCTCACCTGAGCCTCTAGTATTGGTGGAGGAAACCAGCGTACCCCAGAGAAAACCACTGACCCGTCACAAGTCACTGACAAACTTTATCACATAATGTTGTATCAAGTGCACCTTGCCCGAGTGGAATTAGAGCTCACAATGTAAGTGGTGATAGGCACTGGTTGCATACGTAGGTATAAATTCAACTACCATATGACCACGATGGTCCCGAAAGTTTGAAGATACCAAAGGGGGGTAATCAAAAGCTGAAAGTCGAAGAATGCACTTTATGTTAAATAAAATAGGACAAAAGGACAAACAATGACTTACAAAACACTAAGTCATAAATGAGGAAAGGACAGGATTTTGATATCGACAAACTGAACATATCCATGATCATTTGTGACAAAGATATTCCGTTATGGTTGACCAAGTCAATATGGCAACCATAACACTTGTTAACCTCCAGAATTGTACCGGTATATTAAAATGTATGTTTTTGTTTGCATCAGCGAAATACAAAATATTTGTATGACTTGTATAGTATAATGGAAAATATATTGAAAAACAAACGAAAAATAATCAATTTTCAAAGCTGCTTAAAATGGTTGCATGTGTTCACAAGAGATAAGAGGCAAATAAATGATTGTGTTCACACATTTAATTAATTTGTAAAATTGATGAATATAATTAACAGATGAGTGTTGACTTTGTTGTAATCCCATTATAGTACTCCAAGGCAGATTCCTTAACTCAGCTTCACTTTGTCAAAAGTTAACAAGCTTAAAAAATTAACTTCTTTGAATGTTCATGCATACAAGTTGTCAGGTTTGATAGATAGAAGATAGATAGATAATAGATATTTGTGAAAATGCTATTAATTACATGTAGAATTTGTTTGTGTTTTTTTTCTTTTTCATTGAACTTTGGCGGTCAGTTTATTTTGGTGGAGGAAACTGGAGTACCCAGAGAAAACCACCGACCTGTCACAAGTCACTGACAAACTTTATCACATAATGTTGTATCGAGTACACCTCACCATGAATAGGATTTGAACTCACAACTTCAGTGGTGATAGGCACTAATTGCATAGGTAGTTATAAATCCAACTACCATACGATCATGGCCACGGCATCCCTGAACTTTGAAGATAATGTATATTTGTTAAAATGCTATTAATTACATGTAGAATTTATTTGTGTTTTTTTCTTTTTCAGTGAACTTTGACCACTTTCAGATACTCAGGGCAATCGGTAAAGGAAGTTTTGGGAAGGTAAAAGAACCTTATCAGTTTATACGTTCATTGTACATGTATATGTAGTAAGCTTTAACGTTGTTGTCACGTCTAGATATCTCCTATTAATTAGTCCTATCTACAACAACAAAAATTTCAATTAAGATTTACACAAAATCAATATTTCCCTTTAAGAAAATCTTAAGAAATGTCTGTGTATTCTTGTAAGATTGTCCATGGATGTATTACCTACATTATATAGTTATATTAGTATGGTGTTTGTTGTGCTGTCCAGGTTAGGGTTTATGGTGTTTAACACCACTTTCAACAATATTTCAGTTATATTGTGGCTGTCAGTTTTATTGGTGGATGAAACCAGAGTACCCGGAGAAAGCCATTGACCTGTCGCAAGTCACTGACAAACTTTATCCCATAATGTTATATCGAGTACACTTTGCCATGAGCGAGATTAGAACTCGCAACTTTAGTGGTGATTGCACTGATTGCACAAGTAGTTGTAAATCCAATTACCATACATTCATGACCACAATGGCCCCTGTGCCGTTCTGACTATATTGTAATCTGATCATTACTCATCTTAAAATGCATAGCCCTATGTATTGTGTGAGCTATCAAAATCACTCTTTATCTGCTTTTTGTCATCTGTTTGCTTTTCATTCAATCACAATCACACCCATCCTCTGCACATTGGTGGTTGGGGAATATAGCAAAAAAATTATGTCTCTCAAACTTGCTTGTTTACACTATTACTTGAATTAAAATGATTAAATTTCATTTTTTTTTTCCTGCTTGGATGCTGCAAATATGAATATTATAGATGGAATCTTTGATGGAAGATTAAACAAATGGTGTTTTGGGGGGAAATGTGGATTTTTAAAAATTAAGTTTTGTTTATGCAATAACTTAAGGGTGTAGACCTGGGGTATGGGAGATAACTCTATTTTCAGTGTCTTCTCAAATATATGATCATCTGTGCATTTGAAAATTCCACCTCAATTCCAAGCTTCTTTGTGATAAAGATTGTTTACATTGGATTTGGCCAGTTAAAAAATATGACTCCTTTTCCTTTTACCTTTCCATAGCTGTGCTCCTTGTATTTTAATATCTTATTGCTGCTTATGTCGGTGTCAGGCAGTGTGTTATTATTATATGTCCACAAAATATCATTGAAATATCTCTTTCTAGAAAAAATGTTCATCGAAATATGTTGTCAAAAATGCCAAAAATGTAACACAATTTGTGTGACAACCTTTTTCTATTGAATTTCAAGGGTTTTTAAAAAAAACAAAAAATAAATATATTCATCAGAATCTTAGATATTATGAAACTATAGAGCAAATTATACGGTAGTAAAAAATAGAAAGCTTTGTTTGGGAAAAAAATTGTAATATTATCTGATCCTCTCTTATACTGCCGTCCCCTTCTCCTAAGACAAATAAAGAATAATCAGAATCAAACGAATACAACTGGAAGACAGAATTTAAAGGAATTTAACAATACAGCTGGATGGCTGTCTGTGTTTTTTTTGTTTTTGTTTTTTTAATGAATTAATCAAGTATTGTCACCCTCAAACCTCCCCTCCCCCTCCCCAGCGACCTGGAAATAAAAAAGACAAATGCAGTCATTTGGTAATTTGGACATCCACTGTGTCAATTATAAGAATTCGAAAGTTTTTTCATTATTGGTAACTAGTTATTTTTTATCTCACAAACAAAGAAACTAGCAAAAGATGGGTGTGTGGTAACTTTCCTCGACAATTTCATGATGGGTGTGTGGTAACTTTCCTCGACAATTTCATTTTTTTTTCTGGGTGCCATGAAAAACAAATTTAAATATTTTAAAAATCGGACGGTAAAATTTTGTATAATTTGGTGCAATGATGTCTATATGTCTATTCTTCAGTGTAACATTTTTTGGTGGAAATTAATTGACAGGAATTTTGTTAATCCAATTTTTAATACCAAGGTAGTCCTCAGGGCATCCCCCCTTTTTTTTGCAGTTTCCACTGTTTTGCACGTCATTATCTCCAAACAGGATATTCAGATATGCTAGATATTTCATATTTATTCAACAACAACACTCTCAAGTGTATTTAAGCCAAAATATTCCCTTTCGATCAGAAGTAAATGTGCATATCTATTAGAATCTTCCGAAACTAGTATTACCATCTGGTGTCCAGAATACCCCCAAAACTGCTATATTTAGGATGTGCTATGGAGAAAACGGCACGGTGGAAATTTTTGAAACTTTGGCAGATAATGTATTTAGACATAACTATTCCATGATGCAAATTAAAAAAAAAAAAATGATTGATGGGAAAATTTTAGGGTAACCCAGGTCTACACCCTTAAATAAAATATAATTTTTTTTTTTTTAAATATGTTTTTGCAGGAATACTGCAAGTATGAATGTATCAGACAAGTTTGTTGATGAAAGACATTGATTAAAAGCTTTTTGAGAATATCTTTTTTCTTAATAAAAAACAAAAATTTTGAGAATTTAGTCTGGTTTAAGTGATAACTTGATTAAATAGGATTTGATAACAAAATTGTTTTGCATTAAGGCTGCATGGATATGAGAGAGATTTCCTATAAGATTTTTAGACCTTAATTGCTATCATATATTTCTGGAAATGGATTGATTGATTGATTGATTGATTGATTGATTGATTGATTGATTGATTGATTGATTGATTGATTGATTGATTGATTGATTGATTGATTGATTGATTGATTGATTGATTGATTGATTGATTGATTGATTGATTGATTGAGCAAAAGTAAAGATATGGATCAATTGGATTTCAAAATATTTAAATTTCATCTTCGATAAATTTCCAGGTATTTTGTTTTTGGAAAAGTACCTAGCAATGGTAAATTTCTGAAACAAGAAGAACAAAATTGCTATGACATGGAACAATTGGATTTATATTTACATGTATATCTAAATTCCAACTTTGATAAATTTCCTGAAAGATCTAAAATTCTCATTGTCTGTAACCCATGGCAGATCACTCCGATTAGCTAATTATTATACAGCAAATCAACACAGTTGAAAAAAAAAATAACAGGAATTTCTTGCAAATTAAAATGATAAGAGGACAGAAACAAGTTGCAAATACACTTGGGTTTTCGACGATGAATGCTTCTACCAACTAGTCAGATTGTATCTTGAATAATCTGTTTAATGCATTTAAAAGAAAAATTTTAGTGATGTTATGCTGTTATCGAAATTATTATTTGATACAGAGCAGTTACAGAAGAAACCAGAAGCGATGGTTTTCACATGAATTGACCCACTAGTGATGAGTGGAGAGTAAGTGTCCATAGGTTAGCAATAATGCTCAGTCATATTAACTGGTTCAGCTGTAGGGAATTAGTGGAACATTCATGGGCTAAATGATTTAAAAAAAAAATATTTTCCCATCTTTTTCTGCTCTTGGATAGAAATTTACCAAAATTTTTACTTTTTGAACCAATTTGAAATGAGACGTGACTCATGACCTATTTTATGCTCTGAATGTAATGAGTGTATTTAAAATCAGGAACCATATGCTTCTTTTAATTGTGTCATGGCTAGAATGTTCCTTACATGACCCTCTGCAAACTACAAAGTGTACCTCTGGTTTGGTAATAAACAGACTGGATTATTGAGATTTTTTTTGCCAAATTGAAATATGACAAAATTAAAAACAATAGGGTATGTAGCCTTTAGATGTTCAAATAAATTTCTACAGGCATTATTAAATGCTTTTACAAAAATAAATTAATCGGTAACTATCCGGCTTCCGAAGAAATTGATTTCTTCCACTTCACTTTACCAGAGTTACTGACCCTTGTTTAAAAAGGAAGATTTTCAGCCATGTTAATGTCACGTTAAGATGTTACACGTTTTACATTTTAAGAAAAATGATTGTGGATTCCAAGCATCTTTGTTAATCATGCCAACTATGGTATGTAGCCTAGGTCCCTAAAGAGTTGATATATTGGACTTATATAAAAGACTTTAGATGATCTAGACTTATTCCTTTTGAAATTGAAGCTTGCTTTAAGCCTATATAAATTTGTTTTATGCATAAAAGTCAGATTTGAGTATTCACCTTATTTTGTCACCCACTTCATATGTATATATCATGCTATCTATCAGTTTCATGCTAATTGTTATCGATTTCAAGTTACTTTAATAAAAGTGCAAAATTTTATGTGTAAAAAAGAACATTTTACTGAAGAATATTCAGAATATTTAAGTGAAATGGAACTTTGAATATTTTCTGTGGATTGCTTGGAGTGGAATAGTAGATTATAATTTGGTAAATGGCAAAAGAGAATGGCAGACGGTAAAAAGGGGTACCGTTACCTATTTTTTTATGTCTACTTTTAATTGTATCCCTACACAAGCATCCTCATCACGACATCCTCTTACCAGAGTATTCTAGCTATAAACTAGAGAATTGGCAGATTGTCAACTCATTCTTCTTCTTTTTGGCTTTTGGGTATGTAATTATGTGATCGTCATAGAAACATCACTTGATTATTTTCTAAGTTGTCTTCCTTTTTTGGAGAAATTGTAAAAATAGTATTTAAATGTGAGGCACATATTGTAACACAAAATAAACAGATATAGATTTTATAAGGCTTCAAAAAAATTGTGGTTTCATTATGATGCGGGTGTGGTAGTTGTCGTTGTCCATCTGTATAGATACAATGGTTTCCGTGCAATAACTTTTTCCGTAGTAGACCAATTCTGCTGAACTTACACAATTTTCTGTTTTACAAATAGATTTGACCAAGTTCTTATGGTTCAGTCCTCGAAATGAAAATTCTAATTTACTAAACCAAATCTAATTCTTGAATTTATTTTTATATATTTTTACTGGTCCTTGGTCTGGAGGATCGGTGCTCATCGTAAGGACTGAATTGGTTTCCAAAATGAAAGGGTTCAGAGGGAGCCAAATTGGACCAACACTCAAGATGATAAAGTTATTAAGGACCCGATGTGAAAATCTTTTTTCTCAAATTCTTGATTTGATTGAAGACTACTCTGGAAATGAATAACCTAGTGACAAATAGTTCAGATTATATTTTATCCTCCTCATTGTGGATAGTTCATATTTACACATTTTTATAGTTCAGATTATATTTTATCCTCATCATTGTGGATAGTTCATATTTACACATTTTTATAGTTCAGATTATATTTTATCCACATCATTGTGGATAGCTCATATTTACACATTTTTAAAACAAAACCATATTATAAATATTAGGGGCCGTCATGATCGTATGGTAGTTGGATTTACAACTACATGTGCAATCTGTGAATTCAAATCCACCTCATGGTGAGGTGTACTCGATACAGCAGTATGTAATAAAGTTTGTCAGTGACTTGCAGCAGGTTGATGGTTTTCTCTAAGTAATTCGGTTTCATACACCCATAGAACTGACTACCACGATATAACTGAAACAGTGCTGAAAGTGGCGCTAAGCACTAACCCTCTAACCCTATTTACAAACTTTGACACAGAACCATAACCATATTATAAACATTATTCAGTTTGAAATTATTTAACATCTTAAACGTGACAATCTGTTAAAACCAAAACAAATTCTTTTGTTTATCAAGTAATTAACATATTACCTGGAACTCTGTTAACTTGTCTTCTCATATAGCCTGAAGTAAACTTTTGGTTCATTAGTCATTTCTGTTATCAGCTCCACTGCTGGCTAGGAGGCCGTTTCATACTCATTTTAGGGTATGCGTTCTGCTCATTATAGAATACCCTACTGTGACAGAAATAGAAAAAAGCAATAAAAGCATTGTTCCTGAACTTTAATTTGTGTCTAAGTGTAAAATTGGATAGTTTCTAATGTTCATTTACATCCATATCCTTTCTTGCTAATTGTTTGTTTCATTGTAAATTCATTGTTCCCTTTAGCTTAAACATGACAAGGTATGATGGTCCATTAGTATGCAGAATTAAGAATTATTTTAAATTTCGGAGCTAGATATGTGTTAGAAAGATATTTTTATTCAATTTCAATGGTTTTTTTTAAAATTATTTATCACTTTGTGAAGTTCCATCTTACAGATAAAATGAATGTGTCGGACAATGAGTGAGGTTTCATGTTTATTAGAGATGAAGCAGATTAGGGTTATGGTGTTTAACACCACTTTCAATAATATTAGACAAACTTGATCACATAATATTGAATCGAGTACACCTCACCATGAGAGAGATTCAAACTCACGACTTTAGTGCTGATAGGCACTGATTGCATAGGTAGTTGTAAATCCAATTACCATATGATCACAACCACGACAGCCCCTCTTTTATTTTAAAAATGATGTTTAGTAGAGATGATCATTAATTTACATGTATGGTTTTATAGTATACATGTATGGTTTTATAGTATACATGTATGGTTTTATAGTATACATGTATGGTTTTATAGTATACACGTATGGTTTTATAGTATACATGTAAGGTTTTATTGTATACATGTATGGTTTTATAGTATACATGTATGGTTTTATAGTATACATGTATGGTTTTATTGTATACATGTATGGTTTTATAGTATACACGTATGGTTTTATTGTATACATGTATGGTTTTAT
>MJUT01026738.1:472811-493956 GCA_002080005.1 Gigantidas platifrons
AAATGTCTCTTGACCCAACAGCAAGTATGACCCAACATTTTAAGGTTTCACCCAATTATGACAAAAAATATTGAAAACACTAATTTATTGCAAGAGTCCTAATGTTTTTGACTATTTTGATTAGGGCTGGTAAACCGTTGAGAATTTACTAACCGGTTACTCGAATAATCTTCCGACCGACCAATCGGTTAACCGGACATCTTTTCAAAACAAAAACAAAATCATCATAACAATTAAATTTCTAAAGAAAGCTTTGAGCTAGGATTTTATTAATTCAAATAACCTGCTTTTTACTAGTTTTAACGGCATATAATGTGTTTATTCTGGAGGATGTCAAACGGCATGATCGTGTTAAGTCTGCAAACTTGCCTGTTGTGCGTAAACCAACCTAAAATGAGCCGATATATCTGATGAATGCTTTAATTCTGCATGATAACGCATACTGCTTGTTTCTCCTGTATAAGTCATTTTTAGAATAGTTTGAATTTTAGTATTTTCGAATCTGCGTCTCGCTTAAAATCTTACCAGGATTTCGACTGTTGAAGAGATATATTGTAAACGAATCTTAAAACATTCAATTGCAAGTTAATAAGACAGGTGAAAACTCTCTACTACTAGTATGATTATTAATAGCTGTAAACACAAATGTCCGGGGGATATAGTTATCATGTTTTAATTAATATAAATCATTTAATTGTGTCTCGAAACTGTCAAAAATGCGAAAACAAAGAGCGACAACCAGAACTTGACAAAACGACAAGAAAAAATAATAACAGATAGCAAACAAACAAAAAATAGCAAAAGACAACACAATTAATCCCGAAAGACAACACAATTAATCCCGAAAGACAACACAATTAATCCTGAAAGATTTAGCAGTAATTTAACTTTTATGAATTTTGAAAGAAACAGCGACAGGACTGATACCTTTTCACATTTTCTCAAAACTTTTACGAATAATCGAATAAAAAATATTTAACCGGTTACTACCTTTCCGACAGTTAACCAGTTAACCGAGTAATCGTTGCCATCTCTAATTTTAATGCCTAAATATACTCAAATTTGCATATTTGACTTTAGAAATTGTTAATGATAAAGAGTTATTTGGTTATTCAACAATATAGATTATCTCTGCTTTAAAATTCTTATTGCTAAAAACGCTGTGATGCACTATGACCCAACTTTTTGATTCAATATATTGGGTCATGACCCAACATAGTACTTCTGGAAGTTGGCAGGTATGTAGTGAATGAGTGAATGATTGTTTTAAACGCTGAATGAGCAATTTTTCAGTCATATCAAGACGAGAACAAGTTACATTTGATGAAATGACGGTGTTCGCTTTGGACTAGAGCAATACACTTGGTTAGATTTTTATAGTACTAACTCACTGGCAGATAGACATGTCACAGCTCTCAGACACATTGTTATGATTCTGAACCACCGGTCTTTGATCTTACTAGCGGAGAAGCAGCAAATACCAATTTTATAGCTTCTGATTTGACCCGACCTAGCTCAAACCCATGATCTACCACACTTGAGGCGAGCATGCTAACAGTAACACCACCTACTCGTATGCCATTTGTAATCAAAATATATTTTTCATTTGTTTTGAATAAACGATGAGTCAAAATTTAATATTCTGGAACCAAAATCCAATTCAAAAGTATTTGTAGCATAAATAATGTAAACGATTTGTCAGACATTGGTTCTTTGTAGTGTTTGTTTATTTCTATTCTAGCGATCATGTTGTTAATGTTGAAATCAGTACAACTTATATTTAAGCTTCTTAGAGTTAACCTTCTAAGAGTTATAAAGAGCCGTCGTGGTCGTGAACATATGGTAGTTGGATTTACAACTACCTGTGCAATCAGTGCCTATCACCCCTAAAGTTGCGAGTTCGAACTCGTTCATGGCTAGGTGTACTTGATACAACAAAGATGCAAAGTTTGTCAGTGACTTGTGACCGGTCGGTGGTTTTCTCCTGGTACTCCAGTTTCCTCCACCAATAAAACTGACTGCCACGATTTAACTGAAATATTGTTGAAAGTGGCATTAAATACCATAAACTAAACCAATTTTAGGCCCTTTGGTTTACTTGCTTATGATTCTGAACCACCGATCTTTGATCTTACTAGCGGAGAAGCAGCAAATACCAATTTTATTGCTTCTGATTTGACCCGACCTAGCTCAAACCCATGATCTACCACACTTGAGGCGAGCATGCTAACAGTAACACCACCTACTCGTATGCCATTTGTAATAAAAATAAATTTTTCATTTGTTTTGAATAAACGATGAGTCAAAATTTAATATTCTGGAACCAAAATCCAATTCAAAAGTATTTGTAGCATAAATAATGTAAACGATTTGTCAGACATTGGTTCTTTGTAGTGTTTGTTTATTTCTATTCTAGCGATCATGTTGTTAATGTTGAAATCAAATACATAACAGTAGTTAAGCATTGTAATTATCAGAAACCCTATAATCGTATAGTTTTTTTAATTAAACTTTTAAAACTATTACCATTAAGACTTCTGTAAAGGCTGTCTTTATTGTTATTTAAGTGTTGTGTTTATTTCACATCCATCAAAGCAATTCTTCTAAATAGACATTTTAATTTTTTTAACCAGTTGTTTCTAACACTGCTTACTTTAATCTATGTCACAACAATTAGGTTAGATTTAATTCTTCAGGATGCAATTTCAGGTAATTCCTGCAATTTTTTTAGTGGTAAAAGTAGATCACAGACATAACACTGATAGATACAGGAAACAAAGCCATAATGGTGAATTCTCTGTTTATTTGTATTAGTAAGGGCATCTATCAATAGACCAACGAATGTTGCAATATTAACAGTACAACTTATATTTAAGCTTCTTAGAGTTAACCTTCTAAGAGTTATAAAGAGCCGTCGTGGTCGTGAACATATGGTAGTTGGATTTACAACTACCTGTGCAATCAGTGCCTATCACCCCTAAAGTTGCGAGTTCAAACTCGTTCATGGCTAGGTGTACTTGATACAACAAAGATACAAAGTTTGTCAGTGACTTGTGACCGGTCGGTGGTTTTCTCCTGGTACTCCAGTTTCCTCCACCAATAAAACTGACTGCCACGATTTAACTGAAATATTGTTGAAAGTGGCATTAAATACCATAAACTAAACCAATTTTAGGCCCTTTGGTTTACTTGCTCCCAAAGACTCTTAAATTATTTGGTTTTGAGCATACCTGAAGGTTATTCCAGAAAAGTGTTGTGTGAACTAAATGTGATATCTACATGACGTCCTTCTTTCGCTTTGTAAACAAATGAGCGATTTATTGATTAGGTATAATCTCATTAGCACATGCACCAGTGCATGTGACTGACTTTCTCGTCATAAATGTACATATTGATGAATTATCGTCTACTCGAATTTGGCAGCATAAATTGTGTGCGACATTGTCCGCAACCGTTAATAATATAAATTACCGTCTTCCAATCAAAGTATGCTACCTTATATGTACTCTTAGACATATCAGAATCGAAATAATTCATGGAAGCCAGAATGTGTTTTGAATTTTAATATGGGTTGGCGAATAATTCATGGAAGCCAAAATGTGTTTTGAGTTTTAACATGGGTTGGCGAATAATTCATGGAAGCCAGAATGTGTTTTGAGTTTTAACATGGTTGGCAGATATTAAATTATTGTCTATCTCCTCCATAATATATACATTTACAGAATGTATAATTCAATCGTTATTCAGGCCTCAAAAACAAGCCTGCTATGAATTTAGCTGACCTAGTATAAATGTTTTCTCAGAAACTAACTTTTCAAGTCATTGCAGAAATATTCCTTTGTTGCCAGTTCCCAATTAAATATGGCCGACAGAGCTAATGATGTAATTTGATTGGCTAAGCTTCAAAGCTTTTTGTGTAGAAACTACTCAGTGGTTTGTAATTTAATGTAGTGTGAATGATCCTGATGTGATCAATTACAAAGTTGCAGGAGATGGTCACCAATCTGAAAATATGGTTCATTTTTGTGTCTGTCCCCAAGCCAGGACCTGAATTTTCATTGGCATATGTTGTGATCTTTTTAATGTTCAGTGATATGAAGTGAGAGATGATTGTTTGTTTTGTTAATATTGGTTGCATTGTTGACGATCACAGTTTTAAAGTTTCTTTTTATAATTCAAATATTTTTGTATGGAAAAAATGTTGAAATGTTAAAATGCAGAACTGATGGATACCAAACTTTTCTGCAATATAAACCTTGAATATCTCTTTGTAATAATCTTATAGGAGTATAGTACTAGTTTCTCCGTCAATGTTGTAATATTATTGAACAATATTGGTAAATATCATTGTAAACTAAGCAATGAATTCACGATAAATGCCTGGAAACTGTTCACACATTATTGAATATTTAAATTGATGATTGTGACAATTGTCACTCGAAATGCATTAAAAATGCAAGTGTTGAATAATTAAAATTGATGAAATTCTAATTTCAGAATTTTGTCAGAAAGTGACTTTAATGTGTTATATGATAGCAACCTCCATGCTGGTTTATGGACTGTGATTATGTTCAAAGGACATATATTTTCTATTTCCTTCAGAAATGAGATCCCATTTAGAAGGCTTTTAACAGCTTGATGTGTAATAAATTGCACAAATTTCTGCAAGTAACTGATCTCATCTGAACTGACTCTATTATTTTAAATAATAATTAATCATTGCATTAATTCAAAAAAAGATATAACAAAAATATTTTTTTCTGAATAATGATCAGAAACACAACACAACATTTCAATCTATCTTTCAAATCCACCGGCTCTCCACATTTTACGTGATTTGCATATAATTTGACAATACAACATGGCTACTAGGAATAGATATACAAATATACTTTCAAAGTGGCTGAAAAAAATCTTCTTCTTTCAAATTAAACTTGTGAGGGAAATGTCACATGGTGTTTTTTTTTTGTCAATCTATAATCCAAGATGGCCACCAATGCAGGACAAAGTTTTAACATAGGAACATTTAAGGGAAATGAAAATGTTTTTTTCTCTGAAACTAGAAATATGATTGAACCCAAATTGTACATGAGTAATTATTGGATGGTCCCTTACATAATTTAAATTTTTTGTGTCAATAAATGCATTATGGATTCCACCACAGGACAAATTTCATATATATGGTCCCTATGGGAAAATATTTCAAAATTACTATATGAAACCTCTGAACCATTTGTAAATAACCATGGATAGAATGTGCCTTGTGTGGTCCTTTACAAAGGTCTGGGTGTTTTTTTTGTCTATCAGAAATCCAAGATGGTGGCCATCATGGAAATGTTTTAGCCTATTAGAGCCTATGGGAAAATAGGGAAAAAAAATTCTAAGATACTATGAATTGATTGAATTGAAATGGTAGATGAATAGTTCTTTGCATTGTTTTTTTTGTGTGTATGGATTGGAAATCCAAGTTGGAAGATGCCACAGGACATTGCTTTACCATGTGAATATGAATAAAAAAAAAAGCTTTTCTTAACAACTACAAACTCATTTGAACACAGTGAGTGATCTAGGTGAAAGATGCAGGCTCAGGTGAGCCTCTAGTTTCAAATAATTGATTCTTGGGAAATTTTCTATGGTAGACTATCGATTTGCATAAATTATAATTAAAACTTTTATTACATGTACAATTTAAACATGTAAAACATATTGTTTGTGGTTTATAATAACCCAAAACATTTCAATTAGGAGATAACTGTATTGTATTTGAAAATTTCACGGCATCAATTGGAGATTTGATGGTTGCAAATTGAGTTTACTGGCGACGCCTTAGCGGAGCCAGTAAACGGATATTTGCGACCATTAAATCAACAATTGAGGCCGTGAAATTTAAAATACAACACAGTTATCTCCATTCTAATGTAATCATGTGTAGGATAGTCATACATACATCATATATGTATATTTCCGTATTATTGACAAGATGACATAAGCGGTAATCAGCTAAAATAAGACAAAAATATTTCATGCTTTTTCAACCATGGAATTGGTGAGAATTACACCATTAAATCGACAATTGATGCCGTGAAATATTCAAATACAATTCAGTATCATGTGTATTGCTACATTGTTGACAAGATGACGTAAGTGGCAGTAAGTGGCAATCGTCTAAAATATCTCATGATTTTCAACCGTGGAATTGATACCATGAAAATACAGCATTGTCCAATCACAAACCAGGGATATTAAACAACTACATTAGAATGTTGCATTTATCACACTTGTTAAATCTAAAGTACCGGTAAATAAATGATTTAGATTGTCAAGTACATGAGCAGAAGACATTTGACAAATTTCTTTATTCATGTCTTCTTCCTATGTTTTAGTCTTTAAATGTAGCTGGGAAATAACAAATCATTTTAAATATGAAGATTTTAGTATTCTTGATTCTTGATAAAAACCGTAATTACACAATAAAACAGGATTTTTACATAAATCTTACAATATGATTTTGTGATGGCATGTATGATATAAAGTTCTTCATGTTAAATTGTTTCCTGCTTTGTGTTCTGTGGGTGCATTCATCTCATCAGCTAAGCTCTTTTGATATTTGACCACTGCAATTAAAGGATCTTTCTTTTTAAGTTGAGTAAAAAATGTGTATGAATTTATTTACACTTGTTACTATGGTTTCTAAAAGCTCGACAACTAAATTTAATTTAATATTTTTCATGTTTGTATTATTAAGGTCTCAACATTCAAAGTCTTTTATAACAGAGGAAATTGCGTGAAGTCATAGTACCGGTAATTAACTCACGAACCAAGAAAAATAGTCAATACAGTTATCTCATTCTAAAACCGTTTTTTTGTCTGTGTTTTAAAAGAACAAAAAAAAACGGGAAAAAAAATTAAGCACATTTTTTTATTTGTTATTTGCTTCAAGGATTGTTTACATGTATTTTGCCTCAAGTTTATTTGTTTGGCTGAAAAAACAAAATTGACTGTCATTGATAGCTTTAAGCACATTTTTATGTACTAGTAAAAATGAAAATCATGCGACAAGCGGGACCGGTTATATATTGTACTATAATATATAATTCTTGTTTAGAACCCAATCTAATTAAAATTATAGCTTAAATTGCTCCCCCTTTCCAATATGTGGGACATATCAGAAAAAGGGGAGCAATTAAATACATATTTTTTATTAGATTGGTTTAGAACCATACAGGAAGCTATTGAGAGGAATTTAGTTGCTATTTATACAATATCACAGGGAAGAGGAAAAGAGTAGGAGGATGCAAACATTGAAATGGCTAAAGAAAATGCCACTTTCAACAATATTTCAGTTTATCGTGACTGTGCTTTATCTATTAGAAATTACATGTGTTTCAGTTGACTGTTATGTCAAGGAAACTGGAATCCTCTTTAAGAAGGGATACACTTAATTCCATAATATTACCATGAAAATCCTTTCAAAATATAAGTAACACTTGGGCATAAAAATAAAAAAAATAATTCCCTTGTATTATGCGTAGGCAAGCATTCACCATGAACAGAAATATCATCTTTTCTTTTTGTCAACAAATATTTCTAAATCCTTTTTAGCAACATTAAGCTAAGCAATACTCATTTCATTAGTCAGAATCTCTCAAATTGTGATTTAAAAAAAAGCATTAAAACTACTTTTTTGAAATAGAAATGTAGAAATCATTATTTCAATATATCTTTCATTATTTATGGAAATGGTAAAGTGGATGCAAATCTTTTCCTTGATCCAATATACAATGTACCGGTATATTAAATTCCGTACCAAATTCTAGTCATTTTTTTCTGCTTTTATTTGAGACCTTTGAATGAGACACAGTTTATGTGACCATTTGTAAATATTGTTTGTTTATTATCACAGCTGGACCAATTTTTTTTAACTGACCCTTTTATTTTCTTCTTCGAAAATGAACAGTGCAAATTTTATAACTTACAGCCCAGTAGACAGAGCCTGAATACTTACATAGAATTACAGTTGAACCTCATCGTGTCGGAAGTCGAAGAAACTGATAGTTTTAATACTTCGAAATGTCAGAGTATTCAAGTTATCAGAAATAAATTGAGATGAAAGCTACTACAAATGACACAGTGTAGTGGAAAAGATCATAGGAACCATAGTAGGTTCATAACCTCCCTCTGCTTACTCACTGTGTTAGTTGAGATCTCCTTTAACTGAGATGGTATATCCTTGGCTTACAATGAGAGAGGTCCCAAGATTGAATTCTGTCAGGGACATTACATTTGTCAGAGGTAAAACATGTTCTACTGTTACTACTGCTAAAACTGTAATCTCGCCCTCCCTTAGCCTTGGTGATGTCATATAAATTTAAATGATTGGATTTTAATGGATTTAATAAATAAATATTGATATGTTTTAGGTGTGTATTGTTCAGAAAAAAGACACAAAGAAAATGTATGCTATGAAATATATGAACAAACTGATGTGTATCAAGAAAGATGCCGTCAGGAACGTTTACAGAGAAATAGAAATTTTGACGGATTTAGAGCATCCATTTCTTGTCAATTTATGGTTCACGTTTCAAGATGAAGAAGACATGTTTATGGTGGTGGACCTTCTTCTTGGCGGGGACTTACGATACCATGTACAGCAGGAAGTTCAATTTGACGAGTACCAGGTCAGATTATATGTGTGCGAGATCGCTTTAGCCTTGGATTATCTTCAACAAAATAATATAATTCACAGGTAATTAATAAAATATGGGGTAAAGTATTGGGGATTTTTAACTTGTATGCTGAACCAATTATTCAGTACTCATATTTATAGGGGTTAGCATTAAGGTTATGGTGTTTAACCCTACTTTCAAAAATATTTCAGTTATATCGTGGTGGTCATTTTTATTGATGGAGGGAACCAGAGTACCCGGAGAAAACCAATGATCTGTCGCAAGTCACTGACAAACCTCATATTTATATGCTATGATGAGAATGAAATAAAATTTGTTTGACAATAACAAAAGTCTATAAGTGGACATTCAAACGTACTTGCCTTGATTTGACAACTGCAAGTTTTTATGAATTTTGATTTTATTTTCCTTACTGTACTAATGAAAATGAGTTGACCGATAATTTAGAAATTAAATTAACTTGTGGAATAGCTTCACAACAATGAAGTGAACCAAATCAATTTTCCTCTAGGGTGTGATTTAAGCTGTTTAACATGGACCCTTAGGGACCCACCATTTAACTTGCAGGTTATGGTTTTTTTTTCACGTTCAGAAAAAAAAATTCGGACAACACGAGAGTTAGAATTTTTTTTTGGTCACGCAAAGTGCGAAATTTTTTTCCAGAATTTAACATTAGGTTATATGACAAAAACTCTGAATCAGATTATTTTTTTTCCTCCACCAAAATCAGAATATTTTTTTCAGCAACATTGGGAATCAGAATATTTTTTTAGGAAAAAACCATAACCCCCCCCCTTGAAGTTAAATGGTCGTTCCCTTAATTTGTACAGTCCATGTTCATGTTGTCTTTTCGTTGAATGGATGTGACCATTTTGAGTTGAAGTATATCTGTATGCATATTTTTCATTTTTTAGCACACATAGCCTTATGCCATCCTTCAGTTCATTAGTTGTATGCCCCATCTTTAACTTTTTTCCATGTTCCTTATTTATATTGCTGTCTTTTCAGTAAATGGATGTGGATATTTTCAGTTGAAGCAAATCTGAATACATGTTTTTTTACATAACGAGGGTAGTGAGTACACACATGTACCATCACTGATCCATATAAGGCATGTTTTCAGTGCACTTTACTGACTGCATGTTTGTCATTCATATTATCATTAACCTGTTACTTACATTAACTAATTCTGCATAATAATCAGTATATCCAGCTATAAATTCCACTATGTGATTTATGATAAACTTTATACTTAATCTTAATTAAAGTTAAATACAAATTATATTTAGTAAAAAAAAAAAAATGTATCCAAAAACATTCTTGGATCAAGAATCCATAACCCTAAAGATGCCACGATTATCAACAGCTGACACAGAATTACATCTTAAAGTTAATTTCCTATTAAAGACGCAGAACAACGCCATACCAATATAATACTACTAAACTTTGTTGTCATTTAAAAATCAATACGATTTAGTACTGGCTTGACATACATTTAATAACTAGAATTATCTGGTTTATTCCTCTTTTTTTTTTCTTTTTTTTTTTAGGTTTTCTATTAATCCACTTCCTTTGATCAATATGTTGATTTATAACGATAATGGCTGTCTTAGATGTGGATGACAGTTACACAATATATGTTTACACCTTCGTCTGCTAAACCTTTCAATTTATATAAATAGTAAATCTGGTTGAGATTCTTGTAACACGATGACTATTGTTATCGTTTAAAAGACATCTAAAGTCTAGAAAGATATGTTGTATGCATTGAAAAATTAAATTATAACAATTGCAAGGATTTGTAGAAAAGGGGGTACTTTTGTAAGGAATATTTGCTTAAAAAGAGAGGGGTAGGGGAAAGCAAGAATAACTACAGACAGGGAACATTTAACAGAAAACTGCTTGAATAAAAAAGGTTACTTTTGTAAGTAATGTTTGCTTTAAAAAGGGGGGAAGGGTAAAGCAAGGATAACAGAAGACAGTTATGGGAAACGGCATAATGAAAAAATCTCAAATAACCTCAGAGTAAAAAACATGTAATGACAGAGTCTTGGAAGAAACAGAATTTAATAAAAAGAACCTAATAGTAATCTTGGAAAAGCATGGAGTTAAAAAAATAGTGGCAAGTTTTGGGAAAAATAAAAATTTAAAGAAAAGAACTACCTCTTTAAGAAATACAGGATAATGCAATGTAACAAGGACTAAGTCTTGTTTTTAGTAACGGTACATTTTGTGATATCTGGGTTTTTTTTCAATGTAATTCATACGTTCATATTGAGTTTTACTATAACTTTTTTTATGATTGTTATTTAAGACCACTTCCAGCAATAATTTAGTTTTAGTATTGTGGTCAGTTTTATTTGTGGAGGAATCTGGGGTACCTACAGAAAATAACTGACCTGTCATTTGTTTGAATTTTATATGGATTTATCTTGACAGCAACTTATAAAAAAATATATACTATATTGATTGCAATTGTTATTAAACGTGTAATTGATGTCAACAACTATTTTTGTACATCACGCCTAATAGACTCATTATTATAATAACTGTCATCTTCGTCTGATTACAAAAAAATGTATCTGACATTTTTTTGTATTGTTGTCAGCGAAAAAAGGGGGGAAATATCAAATACATCTAGGAATTAAAAAAATAAAAAATAGATGCAAGAAAAAAAAACAAATGGAAAAAAGAAAAAGAATCAGAAAATAAAAGATGAAAAAGAAATGAAACAAAGAAAAAGAAATAAGAAAATAAAAGTTGTAAAAGGAATAAAATGAAACAAAGAAAAAAGAAAGAAAATAAAAGATGTAAAAGAAAAAAAAATGCAACAAAGAAAAAGAAATAAGAAAATAAAACATGGTGAAGAAAAAGAAATGAAACAAAGAAAATAAAGACATAAAAAAATGTGAAGAAAAAAAAAGAAAACATTGGCATTGAAATATATGGTATTGTTACTTAATGGTAATATTTAGATTGTTGAATCTGTTTTGTTCCCTAGTGTAAAAATGGTAAAGAGTGAGTCGATAAAGTTCATATGTATCAAGGTTATGTGGCTTTAAATATTCATAAATGCTTTGAATTGATACCTCTGTTGCTTGTTAAGATGGTGAAGGAAATTTCAATAATTGGTATGAAAGCTTGTTGTAGAATGATTTTGGTTTAAGAGAAGATTATAGACATTTATTGGAGAAAAATAATTTCAGTGTGTTCTGTAATTATATCTCTTGTAGTCAATTGTTGTGAAGCATTCTCTCTCTCAGAAGAACCTTTGGGGGCTTTGGAAATATGATTTTGAATGGGAAGAAAATTATAATGAACTTGAAGAAAATTATTATGAATTTGAAGAAAATTATTATGAATTGGAAGAAAATTATGATGATTTTGAAGATAATTATGAATTTAATGAGGAAAAAAAATTACGAATCTGTCATATGATAATTTTGAATAATATTATTTGAATTGGATGAAAAAATTCAGGAAGAACTAGAGGATTTGATTTAGAAAAAAGGTTCATATGGACCTGAAATATTTCCTATGATTCGTCATACCAGGTTTTTTTTACCAAAAGTTTTCAGCCAGTTGGTTTTATTAGAAACCCAGTTGTCATCTTCTTTTATCAATGTCCTTTACCATACAGTTGAGTTATTCATTGAAAAAAATAACTCAACTCTAAAACACGTAAAACTCCTCCATTTTTGTCCCCTGACGCTTCGTCGAAAGGGACTATAGAAATGGGTGTCGTCCGTCCGTCCGTCCGTCCGTGTGTTTGGTTTCCAGATGATAACTTGTGAATGAAAAGTCAGATTGAAGCTAGGTGTGGCATGTAAGTGTATCTTATGAATATCTAGGTCAAGTTCGATAATGACAATTTTTCGACAATTTTTACTAGAGTTGTCCCCTTTTTATGCCTCAAAATTGCTAAATATTTGGTTTCCAGATGATAACTTGGGAACAAATAGTCAGATTGAAACTAGGTTTGGTATGTAAGTGTATCTCATGAATATCTAGGTCAAGTTCGATAGCGATCATTTTTCGACAATTCTTACCAGAGTTACATCCCTTTTTATACTTCGTCTGTGTGTCCCGAATTGGTTTCCAGATGATAACTTGTGAATGAAAAGTCAGATTGAAGCTAGGTGTGGCATGCAAGTGTATATCATGAATATCTAGGTGAAGTTCGATAGCGATCATATTTCGACAAATCTTACCAGAGTTACATCCCTTTTTAGCTCACCTGACCCAAAGGGTCATGTGAGGTATTGCCATCACTTGGCGTCTGTCCGTCGTCCGTCCATTCACTTTTTCATATTTTAATCTACTCCTCTGAAACAACTAGGCCAAATGGAACCAAACTTGGCAGAAAACATCTATATAAGGTCCTCTATAAAGTTTCTTCATTTTGTCCCATTCTGCCAACAAATATGGCCACCAAGAGCAATTCTTGTTTCTGATTGGCTAATGTTAAAAAAATCTTCTCCTCTGAAACTGCTTGGCCAAATGGAGCCAAACTTGGCAGGAAGTATCTATGTAAGATCCTCTATAAAATTTCTTCATTTTTTTCCATTCGGCCAACAAACATGGCCGCTGTTACTAAAAATAGAACATATGGTAAAATTGCAGGTTTTTGGGTAATAACTCAAAAACCGTTAATAATATCAAAAATCTGACATGGGGTAAAAATGATCAGCACAGCAAGATCTACCTACCCTGCAATTTTGAAGTAAATCTGATTACCTATCTTGGAGTTACAAAAATGTATTACCCTTTTTTCATCAAATTTTTAAAATTTTAATATTTTTCGTCCTTTATTTCAAAAACTATAAGAGATAGATGTTAAGTTTAAATTGCAAAAATGTGCATCATGTCAAGATCTACCTACCCTGCAATTTTGAAATAAATCCCATTACCCATTTTGGAGTTATTTCCCTTTTTTCATCACGTTTTCAAAATTTTAATACTTTTCGTCCTTTATTTCAAAAACTATAAGAGATAGATGTTAAGTTTTAACTGCAAACATATTCAGCATGGCAAGATGTACCTACCCTGCAATTTTGAAGTATATCCCATTACCCATTTTGGAGTTGTTGCCCTTTTTTCATCAAATTTTAAAAATTTTAATACTGTTCGTCTTATATTTCAAAAACTATAAGAGAGAGATATTATGTTTAAATTACAAAAATGTGCAGCATGTCAAGATCTACATACACTGCAATTTTGAAGTAAATGCCATTACCCATTTTGGAGTTATTGCCCTTTTTTCATCAAATTTTAAAAATTTTAATACTTTTCGTCTTATATTTCAAATACTATAGGAGATAGATGTTAAGTTTAAATTGCAAAAATGTGCAGCATGTCACGATCTACATACCCTGTAATTTTGAAGTATATCCCATTATCCATTTTGAAGTTATTGCCCTTTTTTCATAAAATTTTTAAAATTTTAATACTTTTCGTCTTATATTTCAAAAACTATAAGAGATAGATGTTAAGTGTAAACTGAAAACATGTTCAGCTTGTCAAGATCTACATGCCCTGCAATTTTGAAGTAAATCTTATTACCCGTCTAGGAGTTATTGCCCTTTTTTCATATTTTTTTAGCTCACCTGGCCCAAAGACATTATCTTTTATGCATAAATATAGAAAATAGTTAAGGTAATGATTATCTCCCTTTGAAATTTGCTTCAGTATCATTCTATTGTCAGGTGAGCGATACAGGCTCAGTGGGCTGAGCCTCTAGTTATAATACTTCGTCGTTTGTGTCCCGAATTGGTTACCAGATGATAACTTGTGAATGAAAAGTCAGATTGAAGCTAGGTGTGGCATGTAAGTGTATCTCATGAATATCTAGGTCAAGTACGATAGCGATCATTTTTCGATAAATCTTACCAGAGTTACATCTCTTTTTATACTTCGTCCTTGTGTCCCGAATTGGTTTCCAGATGATGACTTGTGAATGAAAAGTCAGATTGAAGCTAGGTGTGGCATGTAAGTATATCTTATGAATATCTAGGTCAAGTTTGATAATGACAATTTTTCAACAATTTTTACTAGAGTTGTGCCCCTTTTTATACCTCAAAATTGCTAAATATTTGGTTTCCAGATGATAACTTGGGAACAAATTGTCAGATTGAAACTAGGTTTGGTATGTAAGTTTATTATATAGATTGGTGTGAATTATGAGGATTTATCCGTGAAATAAATTTCGGTATTTCACATGTGAAATATCAGTTTTTTCCCGCCGGAACTACTTTTGCAAAACTATTAGTGTGGTGGTTACGTCCCTTGTTGTGCAACGGTGAATTTACGCATACGATTGTAAGCTGAAAAAATTCCGCGAAATGTTATTGATGACTTTGGCACATAACCAAGATGACGTCATATGAAGACTTCCAGTTTGAAACGTAAAGATTAGACACTATTTGGCTTCGTATATGCTTCAATGGTGATTTAATTTAACTAACATAAGCTTTCAAGGTAAGCAATTTAATTATTTTTGTGCATTGTTGTAAATATGAAAAATAGGATTTCACATTTTCAAGATGGCAGATCCTTCCAACTGAACCCTGTAGTATCATTGCTCGTTGATTCACACACGTGCAATCAAATATACAAATAAAAAATATAATATATAAGAAATTTTGAAAGTCTATATAATAAACAGTATAACTAATCGTAGATTTTGAATATCAAAATAAGACCACGAGTGACCGAAGTACGCATAAGGATTAAACGAGTGGGCGGGCAATAGTTGATATCTCGGGGTCAATAAACTTACTATTCCCCTCATACCCAGTCAATAAGTATAAATTATTATACCTCAGTTGTAATTTTCTATATAAAAATCAGCTCGATAGTTTTACTATTTTTCCAGGCTTATGTCGAGAAGTTTACTTCACCAGTCAATAGTTTCCAACTATTTGACCGACACTGTCACATTGTTTCGCGGAATTTTAATGCTGTGTACGGATTGGTTACTTGGCTTTACTATTACATTCGGAACTAATCTGCTTTCGTAAAATTCTAGAGACACTACAAGTGTGCAGACGTTTCGAATATGACAGGTAGATTTGTGTCCCTCACAGATGATGATTTAGCCAGAGCAAATTTTACAATAAGTATCCTATATAAATTGTGTGTTGTTAATAATAATTAATTTGAGTTTTATAAATAACCGCTGTATTTATTTCTTCTTTTCGATAAGATGAACGAGAATTTAAATTTTTATTTATGAACGAGAATTTAAATTTTTCTTTAAACGAAGAGAAGTCACACACACATACACACCCATAGACGAGTTTTAGTTTGTAAATAACAGGGATGCTTTATTTAGACATATTACATTAAATATAAGTCGTTGCCATTCACTGCATTCACTGGGTTCGAAAAATTGTAGAGATGTCTTAGATTGAGAGGGTCGTATGGAAAACCATCCAGAAATATTATTGTAACATTTTAATACATTATTTTACAATTATTTATTCATAAACAAATTTGTTGTTTGTAGGAGGGCTCATGTCTTATTTGTATTTGTTTGTGTATAGTGGTGTCCAACACATATTGTGTTGTGTTTTTGTTGTTTTTTTTTCTCCGTCTTGTGTGACCTGCGTTGTCAGTTTCTCTTTCGGTATAATAAAACACTTATTAACTAGATATTCGGGGAATAGTAAGTTCATTGACCCCTTGATACCAACTAGGTTTGGTATGTAAGTGTATCTCACAAATATCTAGGTCAAGTTCGATAGGGATCATTTTTCGACAAATCTTACCAGAGTTACATCCCTTTTTATACTTCAAAATTGCTAATTTTTTGGTTTCCAAATTATAACTTGTGAAAAAAAAGTCAGATTGAAACTAGGTTTGGTATGTAAGTGTATCTCATGAATATCTAGGTCAAGTTCGATAATGATGATTTTTCGACAAATCTAACTAGAGTTACTCCCCTTTTTTTTTACTTCAAAATGATCCTTGGGTGGTCCCCTTTCAGAATTATTTAAGTCAGGTGAGTGATACAGGCTCACCTAAACCTCTAGTTTACAGTAGTTTCAAAATTTAATCTTACCATATAACCTTGGCGTCGGGGGGACCAGTGGCCAACGGCCTTTTATCTATTTTAATTTACTGCACCAAGTTCTGAGTAAAATAATACCTTAAAAGTTCAAACATGAGTAAATTCTTAATTTGGTGTTTTAATTTCTGAGTAAAATAATACCTTTAAAGTTCAAACATGAGTAAATTCCTAATTTGATATTTTAATTTCCTGCACCAAATTCTGAGTAAAATAATTCCTTAAAAGCTCAATCATGAGTAAAATTCCTAATTTAGTATTTTAATTTCCTGCATTTAACACAAAGTTAATATCAGATCAGCTTATTGATACGAGCTTATCATGTTTCATGTTGTGATCTACATTGCTATAATGTAATAATGAAATAAATTATGTAAAAATAGAAAATGTTTCTGGTCAACCTTAAATACATCAGCTATTACTGAAAAGGGTTAATATACTATAATACTTCTTAGAAATTGTTTATTTAGTTATATTTCATACGATAATGTATTTTTAGTTAAGTACATGTGATCCATTATATAAAGGAAGCATTAAAGATGAGCACAATCAGGGATCAATACGTCTTATTGGTAAATTAAACCTGGTTCGGTAATGAAGCTCATAATTTTCTTGAGAATTACTCCATTACCAATTTTTCCATGTTAGAACCGTGTTTCACTTTTCTTCATCGCGGGCGAAAGAATAATGATCTGATGTGCAAATGATAAGCATTTGTCTACAATTTTCATTAGTAAACAAGCAATGCCATTATTTATCTGAATGTCATGAGTCAATTTACTTTTTAGTGTTGTCACTAAAACTGTCTTAACACAATTTCCTCTTTTTCATGGAATTTATTTTATAGTATGTTTGAATGCCCTCCATTTATCATTTTATATCTGGGTGTCTTTTTGTCGTACAAGGCAGAGTCAAGTTATCTATAGCTTGACAGTATGTTGGTTTATTAAAGTTTCTATAATTTTATCATAGCAATGTTTCAACGGAAATAAAAGATCTGATGGTTTCAACAATTTGTTTTCTTTATGTTATGTTCTGAGAACTGTAGATAAAAGTAGAAACTTTGGTTCATTGAAATATAACCACATTGAGATACATGTACCTATAAAGTGTTAGGTTGATTGATTGATTGATTGATTGATTAATTAGGTTTTAATGCCACTTTCAACCGTATTTCAGCTATATTATGGCGACCAGTTTTTAGTGGTGGAGGAAGCCGGAGTACCCAGAGAGAACCACCGACCCTGGGCAAGCAACTGGTAAACTTTATCACTTGCAGTTGTGAGTCGAGTGCACCCTTTTTAGCTCACCTGACCCAAAGGGTCATGTGAGCTTTTGTCATCACTTTGCGTCCGTCGTTGTTGTCCGCGTCTGTAAACTTTTCATACTTTCTTCTTCTTCTTTGAAACCACTGAACTGATTTGGACCAAATTTTGCAGATATGTTCATTGGGAGGTCCTCTACTAAATTTGTTATTTTGGTGCAGATTGGAAATCCAACATGGCCGCCAGGGCCAATAATGTGTTCTGATTGGTTGAAACTTTGAAAATCTTCTTGTCAGAAACTACTTAGCCGATGGAATTGTAACATTACAAAAATGATGACTGGATGGTCCTCTACTAAATTTGTTATTTTTGTGCCGATCGCATATCCAAGATGGCCGCCATGACTTGACTTAGTTTAACATTGGACCCTATGGGAATTTCACATTTTCATCTTTTTTTCTGAAACCACGCAACAGATTTGAACCAATCTTGGCAGAAATGTTCATTAGATCGTCATATACAAGTTTTTTGTTTTTGGCGCTGATCGGAAATCCAACATGGCTGCCAGGGCTCATAATGTGTTCTGATTGGTCAAAATTTTTAAATGTTATTGTTAGAAACCACTAAGCCAATTGAATTGTGACTTTACAGGAATGATCATTGGGTGATCCTGTACTAAGCTTGTGAATCGTTTGCTGATTGGAAATTCAAGATGGCCACCATGACTCGACTTAGTTTAACATTGGACCCTATGGGAATTTCACATTTTCATCTTTTTTTTCTGAAACCACGAAACAGATTTGAACCAAACTTGGCAGAAATGTTCATTAGATGGTCATATACAAGATTTTTGTTTTTGGCGCTGATCGGAAATCCAACATGGCTGCCAGGGCCCATAATGTGTTCTGATTGGTCGAAATTTTAAAAATCTTCTTGTTAGAAACCACTAAGCCAATTGAATTGTGACTTTACAGGAATGATCATTGGGTGATCCTGTACTAAANGGAAATTCAAGATGGCCACCATGACTCGACTTAGTTTTAACATAGGACCTATGGAAAAAATGTTTAAAAGTCTTCTCCTCTGAAACCAGCAAGTCAATTTAAAGCAAACATGGCATGAATGGTCCTTAGGTGGTCAACTTTCAAAATTATGTCCTGTGAGCCCGACCTCCATCCAAGATTGCCGCAGTCAGCTGACATAGTTTTAACATAGGACCCTATGGGAAAATTGTTTAAAAGTCTTCCCTCTGAAACCAGTCAGCCAATTTAAAGCAAATATGGCATGGATGGTCCTTGGGTAGTATACTTTTAAAATTGTGTCCGGTGACTACTACCTCCATCCAAGATGGCTGCCATGAGCAGACATAGTTTTAACATAGAACCCTATGGGATTTGAATAGTAACTTAGATGTATTCGGCATGCAGACATTCTTAAGAGGACTTAGTTATGTCAGGTGAGCGATACAGGCTCATGTGAGCCTCTAGTTTGTAATTTACAAAGCTGGGCGCGAACCCACACCGTATTGGTGATAGGCTTGTATGAGTTGTTAGATCCAACAACCTAACTCATTAAGCCACCCTGGTCCGCTTTAAAGTGTTAGGTTATAGTAATCTGTAGCTCATCAAATTGTAGGAGATGCATTTAAAGACCAGATTCAGGGTATAGAAAAATGTCAATTCTTGAAAACATGGATGTACTGATGGCAGAATATTGGAAAATATTAAAAGCAAAATATTTAGAGTGAATGAAATAATATTTAGTACAATTCATTATAATTGTTAATATTTCTGAACTGTTCGGCCCTTTATCAAAAGAAATTAAAAGTGCAAACACAAATAAAATTCAAATTTAAGTAAATTTATTAGTAATATGGTAATTAAATATTTATGCATATGATGGCAATTGATTTTAAGCAGAATATCAGGTAAAGTGAAACACAATCATACCGTCTATAATTGTTTTTTTAAAAGAGATTTGTTTGGTCAATCCCGCACTTTTGTTGAAATGATGCAGTTGTGCATGCTATTGGGGATTTCTATCCACGAAATTTTAACATGATACATATTATCAGGAATTTGTAGTTTAAAATAACAATTTATTGTAAATCACATAATTTTTGTAAATTATAGTTACAGTTAATAGTTCCAGCCTCTAATCAAAACAATTTATCGATTAAAAAAAATAAAAATAAACCATGGTATATCGAACACCCTCTTATGGTATTATGAACCTCCTTTTTTGGTAAAACCGAGGGAGTTCAATTTACCATGATGGGGTTCAAAATACAATGACAGAAATTTGACCCCGGGTCAAAATACGATATGGTATATTGACCTTGGGGTTCATTTTTCAGCGGTTCAAAATACCATATGACACCAGTTGTAGAGTTTCCAGTTACTCTGTTTATTTATACCTGGCAGAGAAAATACACTTGTGCACTTTATTCAGTATACGTTAAATCATTATAGTGTTTTGGTCTTCGAAAATGTCTTACAGGGAAGAATGCTTGTTTTGGAATGAAATGACTCTAAGCACACACACACACACACACACCAGTAAAGGAAGATTTTTGATCTGGAAAGCCATATCAATTGTATCTAAGACTTGTTACTGATATTATTTTTGTGTTATTAATTTAAAGGTTATAGCGTGTAACTGATATTATGATATTTTGCTGTTGACATTATGAATGCTTGCCGACATACGCTTGTTTTACTACTGTTAATACACAAGAGAATGACAATTTATATGAATCTATTGTTTTCTGGGACATTATATATTGATTCTCAGATTTTATATCCTGGATTCTTACTTCAGATTGATTTATGATCTAGTGTTGGGGAAATTGTTGTGATTTTTATTACATAATTAAGTACAAATAAGTCCTTTGCTCTATGAAGACTTGAAAATAGATTAGAACACTTTACTTTGTTAAAAACTGTAACAATTTTCTGTTTAAAAGACACTTTTTTATAATAATTGTTGAAGGATGACACAAAATGGTGGCCTTTAGAGATAATCTAGAATACTTATAGTCTTTTATCAAGGATGACACAAAATGGTCACCTTTAGAGATAATCTAGAATACTTATAGTCTTTTATCAAGGATGACACAAAATGGT
>MJUT01026738.1:500886-515144 GCA_002080005.1 Gigantidas platifrons
GTCTTTTATCAAGGATGACACAAAATGGTGACCTTTAGAGATAATCTAGAATACTTATAGTCTTTTATCAAGGATGACACAAAATGGTGGCCTTTAGAGATAATCTAGAATACTTATAGTCTTTTATCAAGGATGACACAAAATGGTCACCTTTAGAGATAATCTAGAATACTTATAGTCTTTTATCATGTTTTCATTTAATTAGCCATCCTGCTTAATAGCTCACTTTTGAAATTCATTATTTTTATACGACATTAAGAATAGGCAGTCTGTCATGTTATGGATCTGGTTGTTCGGTCTGGTCTAGACACGATTCTTTCCATGTGATAACTTTATTCTTAACTGACTGATCCCTCTGATATTTTTACACAAAGATCATTTACACCAAACAAGAGGCCTTCTGTGCAAAAAAGGAGTGTTTTTTGGTTTTTGTATGGAGAGAGTTTATTTTTCATCTGTTTTGAAGAGGTTTTTTTAAATGAATTCATGGTTGCTTTGTCATTTACAAAGTTTTAATATTTTGGCGTGGATCAGAAAACAAATTTGGCTAAAACCACAGGACAGTGTTTAATTATAGGAATACATGTGTTAATAAAAAGCTTGTTTTATTGAAAATAATCAAACTTGCTTGAACCCATGCCATGCAATGCATAAATAACCAGGTGAGTGATACAAACTAAGTATATAAGAATCCGCTATTAAAATGAAAATATAATTGATGTGAACATTGTGACATCCTGATTCAATAAAGAATGCACAAATGAAGGCAATGCTTTTTTAGATCTTACTGTAGTTATAAGATATACAAATATCTTATCGTAGGAACAGGCTCTGAGATATCAAACAAATCTAACAGCAAGACTTTATTCAGAGCTTTGTACTGATTAAACCAACTTACTGTTGGTACCTTTGAGTAAAAACTCAGACGTATGTTCTAAAATGAATTCAAGTTTGTTTTTTTAACAAATCTGGACCAGGTCTTGCGATCATAAAACTTTCAACTATGATTTTTGTACTCAATACTCGAAAAACGGCCAAACAGAATGCTATATCCAACAAATACAACATCTTGATTGCACGATTTTTTTAGTATGAGTACAAAAATTGTACTTGAAAGTTTTGACACCCAATCAGAACACTGTATCCAATATTTAAACTGTTCTGATTGGACAATTTTTGAGTAATGAGTATGAATCCTGTGCCCACGAATTTTATCAGCATGAAGCCAGATCTTACTGTAAGTAAATTATATTAGCAACAAGTTATTAATATGAAATAAACCCCCTTTGATTTACTAAATCCAATATCTGGTGTTGTCTAATATAATCGGCCAGAAATATCAAACAAGGGCATTCATTTTATGATACTAATTGCAATAATACCGATATGTCACGAAGTAGAGTGTATAATAATTGACATATTTGACAATTTGTTAGACGGGAAAAAAAAATCAATTTAATGTCACAAATATGCTTGCGAGTTAACTTCCTATTAATGCTAATCTGAAAAAATCATTTTTTATATAACCTTGGTAACCATTTTTGTTATCGTGTAACAACACAAAAATATCTAGAAATAGACAAATCCTGTAAGATATTTCATAACATGTAAATCTCCAAAGACACCATCCCATTGACAAGAACCAGATAAACATAATCCAGTCTGACATCCACTGTTTCTTTTTATAGCAATTTTACGGTGATATTTTGATATTTTCGTGTTTTGTAAGTTTTATAGGTTTTTGTACATGATTGCCAGAACCGGAAAACTAGTCGGATCGGATCGAAGCTGTTACTTAATATATCATCATCAGTGTATAATGTATGACTCCTGAGGTACAGATACGCTTCTCTACCAAGGATATCAGAACAGTGGTGGACTCTTACTCAGCTAACTGTGTTAGTGGAGATCTCCTGTGGCTCTATTTGTATAGTGTTGGCTCATAATACAAGAATTCCAGAGATCTAATCATATCAGGGACATGGCAGTTTTCATAACTAAAGTTATTATGCTATGCTATAACAAAACAAACAACATTAGCAATGGAAAAATCATAGTTTTATGCATAAATATAAACTCACTAAAAAACTGACAAAAAAAAATTTCATATTTTCATCACCAATCTTCCGATTTATCAAATATTAATATCACAAGTGCAAAATAAATATGGACATTTTTGTCAATCTTATTAAATACTGCTATTACATGTACATGGATAATAATTGTTGTCATGACAACTGTTGTTGATTTCAGTAATGTACTAAAGATGATAATTACTTTCTGTACTTGCTTGACTGTGATAGTTAATTACAAGTCAGTGAAAATCTTCTGTGTATTGCTGTGGCTAATTATTTTTAGCCAGTGGAAGTTTTCTTTCTTTAGTTCACCTGGCCAAAGGTGAACGTTTCTCATCATGAATTTGTGGTCTTTATGTATTTTTACAGTTGTTTTCAGTTGTTTTGTTGTTTGTTTGTTTGTTTTTTATTTTTTGCAATGAGAAACCCACAATAGCAATCACAACTGGGCAAAGTTTAAAACAGGACCCTATTGACAAATGCATAATATAAATAAAAAAACCCAAAAATTTAATTAATCTGAAGATGAACTCTATAATCAGGTTCTGTCAGATGCTAGTGTGAACGTTGCATAATATAGCCACTGATTTTCATCAGATTGTGTTGGCGTTTTTTTCTGGCTACCCCGGTTTCCTCCACCAATAAAACTGACTGCCACGATATAACTGAAATATTGTTGAAAGTGACATGAACCAAACCAAACCTTCAGATTAACTTCATATTCATCATAAAGATACAGTTTTAAAAAAAAAAATGTTACTATTTAAAAATCCATCTCAAACAGTACTTTCTGCTATCAAAAATATTTTTAAAAATGCAAACAACTAAGATAAAATCTACTACAGATCCCTATGTTACATTCAGTATTTAATTCCAACCTATTTATTCAGGTCCCCTACTAAGACAATTTATTTCTTCAGATGTTTTTGACTAATAAAATGAAAAACAAATACTATGCTGTATGAACAGTTCCAAAATTCAATAGAAAAATCGTATAAAGAAACAAAATTGATACCTCTAACATACAAATACATGATTGCACACTTTCCTGGGTTGGAACAGGCACATGGCAGGGTTAAGCTAATTTTATGGGCCCAAACCCATTGGTATTAAATCTGATAGAAGTATATATAAAAAAAAATGGATAAAATCAGATACTAATATATAAATTATGTTACAGTCAAACAAAACCTGCCCATGAGGTCACCTGTAGTAAATGGTCACCTTTTTCTTGTCTTGTCATAGAAAATTTCATATTAATTAAACCTATTTTTTAAGAGGTCACCTGTCTAAAAAGACCACTTTTTATTTGTCCCAAAGGTGACCTCTTAATACAGGTTTGATTGTACAAATGTACGTTTTGTATTTTGTAAGATGATGCTCATATCAAAACTTGTTTATTGTCTAAATTGTGATAGCCAGGGATCACTTTCCTAGGTAAACACTCTTAAGTAATGAACTGACATTGTGATTGCCAGGGATCACTTTCCTAGGTAAACACTCTTAAGTAATGAACTGACATTGTGATAGCCAGGGATGACTTTCCTAGGTAAACACTCTTAAGTAATGAACTGACAGTGTGATAGCCAGGGATGACTTTCCTAGGTAAACACTCTTAAGTAATGAACTGACATTGTGATAGCCAGGGATCACTTTCCTAGGTAAACACTCTTAAGTAATGAACTGACATTGTGATTGTCAGGGATCACTTTCCTATGTAAACACTCTTAAGTAATGAACTGACATTGTGATTGTCAGGGATCACTTTCCTAGGTAAACACTCTTAAGTAATGAACTGACATTGTGATTGCCAGGGATCACTTTCCTAGGTAAACACTCTTAAGTAATGAACTGACATTGTGATAGCAAGGGATCACTTTCCTAGGTAAACACTCTTAAGTAATGAACTGACATTGTGATTGTCAGGGATCACTTTCCTAGGTAAACACTCTTAAGTAATGAACTGACATTGTGATAGCCAGGGATCACTTTCCTAGGTAAACACTCTTAAGTAATGAACTGACATTGTGATTGCCAGGGATCACTTTCCTAGGTAAACACTCTTAAGTAATGAGCTGACATTGTACTCAATATAAAAGGGTCTTTGACAGTTGTATCTACAATTACTTTATCAATAATTTTCTGTCTTTCTTTTATGACCGGTGCTTTTGAAATGTTGCGATGGGTGTATTAGTACCGTAGTTTATTCACGGTTGTATTGGAATTAAATATTGATTTACCGTGATACATCATTCGATTAAGTTAATAACTTTTTCTTTTGCTATTGTATTGTTTTATATTCTTTATGATTCGCATTCTGTCTTTGTTATTACGAAAGACGTTTCTGTTATCTCAGTGCAGATAAATTATATCATTGTTAGACGATAATCCGTGGTATCATCAGTTATTACATACTTGTCAATCATGTTTTGTTATAGCGGTGATCTCATCTTTGTTGCCACATTCTTATTGAAAGTGAATTACAAAATCTTGTTTATTAAGGTTATTAAGTAAGGAGTTACATATTATTGAAGAGCATGGATGGCTTAGTAGTTGAAACAATTGAGTTTTTCATCAGTGGCATCGATATCCATGTCCCTGATAAATATTTTCTTGAAATTATAGAACTTTTTAAGTTGCAGCATCCAAGGACCCTAATAAATTATATCATAAAATTTCAGAGCTTTTCAGCAGCTGCATCTGTGACCCTGATAAATGATTTCATAAAATTAGAGAGATTTTCAGTAGCAGCAACCATGACCCTGTTAAATTAATTCTTGAAATTATAGAACTTTTTAGCAGCAGAATCCAGGACCCTGATAAACGATTTCCTGAAATTACAGAGCTTTTCAGATGCAGCTGAAAATTACAAAACTTTTCAGCAATGGAATCCAGGAACCTGATAAATTGTGTCCTAAAAGACAAAGCTTTTCACCAGCAGCATCAGGACCCTGATAAATGATTTCCTGAAATTAAAGAGCATTTCAACAGCAGCATCAGGACCATGATCAATGATGTCCTAAAATTACATTACATGACATTATTGAACATTAGCAAAACTCCAACATTATATCACTGAGTTACAAGAGGGTTGTTAAGTAAAATCTTCTCTATATTAATTGAGTTGTCATAAAAAACCGAAGATAAAAAATATGTACCATAATTAAAAAAAGGTCAAGTAGAATTATAAGCATCTACCCACAGCCTGTATTTAAAGGCATTGATTGGTAGATCTAGCCATACTATAGATTATTGATCTGCTGGACATTTATAGAACTATTTTCTATTTTCAGAGATATCAAACCAGATAACATCTTATTGGATGAAGAAGGTAACTGACTGTAAAATTTCTTATAGATTTTTGTTTATCGTAAGGTTAATCTAGTATGGCTCTAGGTATTACTTCACAAAACCCCAGTAAATAACTTGTATATATTTACTCCAATATATTTCTTGTTAAAGGTTTTACTACCAATAAAATGTCTTATTGGTAACAGCTGTAGAAAAAAAATAAACTTCTAGTGATGAAAACTTGTGTACCAATACTAAATAAAATGTAAATTTCTTTTTTAGAAGTGTACAATTGACATCAATTTGTAATAATAGTCACTTGCTTTGACAATGTATGTCCTTATTTAGTATTGGGACATGAATTTTCATCTCTAGGAATTTATCTTTTTGTACAGCAAAATAAATGATTGACTTTTCATTGAGACATTTAAGCTTCCCCATTGAATGTACTCCATGAAAGGACGATAGGTATTGTATTTATGCAAAGAGAATATTTACCCTGGTAGCTTGATGAATACCAACAGATAAACAGGAAAGGTTTTATTTCCTTAGCAATAAGATCACAGTCTGTGGAAAAAAATAGATTGTAAAAGTTGAATTCAAAAGAATTTGTCAATTTCTTGGTTTAAAAAATAATTACAGTTATCATTGATATAAAGAAAAATACATTAGTAAATTTATACACAGTCAAAGCAATGTGTACTTATATGTAGGAGAAATTTTCGCTTATAGCAAAAAGAAATTATATATACCAGTAAATGTAATTTGCTATGATTTCGTGTCAATTACTCGGTGACAATATGACAGGAATTGTGGTTAGGATAATTATCCTGTCTATCGCTGACTAAGAATAAAAAATGGCAGATTTTATACCTGATTAAATAAAGGTTTTTATACCTGATTAAATAAAGGTTTTTAATTAGTTATTGGTGTTTAACACCACTTTGAACAATACTGCAGTTATATACGATTCATAGCAGTCAGTTTTGCTATAATTGGTGGTGGAAACTGGAGGTTTCATAGAAAACTACCAACCGGTCTGACGAACTTTTGACAATGATTGGCACTGATTAGATAGGTAGATATAAATCCAATTATCGTATGATCATGGCAACTACGGTCCCAGTGGTAATATACCATAAAACTTTATATTGGAATATAGGAGGCATGTGGAAAACAATAATAAAAACATAGATACAGTTAAATCTGCTTTAGTGACCACCTCTATTAAGTTACAGTCAAACCTTCTTTAGTGACCACCTCTATTAAGTTACAGTCAAATCTTCTTTAGTGACCACCTCTATTAAGCAATAACTTGTATTATGTGACCTTAATTTTACAGTGCATTTCATATTAATTAATTCTGTATTTAGCGACCACCTGTCTTATGTGTCAATATTTCAATCTTCCCTTGAAAAATCACATAAGACAAGTTTGACTGTATTTAATTTAGTACATGCATGACACATTCCTGGTACAACCATCATCTGGTACGCTCTCAAAGTAAAAAGACTGAAAAGCCATAGAATTTAAAAGTCTTCAAGAAAAAGAAAACCAAAGGACTTAAACAGAATATCCTAATTTGGCATTTCCAATTTCGTCCACAAATAAAAGTTAACGTTCCATGATATAACTGAAATATTTTTGAAGGTAGTGTAAAATACCCATGATCCTCAGGCATTACCCATAATCCTGTAAGAAGGGGACATTAAGAATAGGAAGTTTACACAATGATGATAAACAATTCCACCAATATCAACAAAGTAAACAATCACCTCTCACACCAAATCATTGAACACAAATAAGATCACTACAAATGCCAATGGAAATCTAGTTGTAAGATCTTGCTTCAGACAGGCACAAAAATGTGGCAGGGTTTTACCGGTTAATGGGATCCCAACCCATCACTCTCTCAATAATTAAATCTCTATTTATCAATACAGAATTATTATACCCCCGCTCCTCGGAGGGAGAGGGGATATACTGTTTTACCTCTGTCCGTCCATCCGTCCGTCCCAAGATATATTTCGTTGCATTTTTCTCAGCAACTATTGATGGCAGAAATCTGATATATGGTCACAAGCTTCATATAGGTATGCCATATTGTGGGAAGCGTTTTTGGACCCGTCAGATTCCTACTTCCTGTTTCCCGACTTAGTTGATTTTTTTACACATTGAACATATATGCACATTTTTCGTCACATTTTTCTCAGCAACTATTGATGACAGAAATCTGATATTTGGTCACAAGCTTCATATTGGTACCCCATATTGTGGGAAGCATTTTTGGACCCATCAGATTTACACATTGAACATATATGCTCATTTTTCGTCGCATTTTTCTCAGCAACTATTGATGGCAGAAATCTGATATTTTGTCACAAGCTTCATATAGGTACCCCATACCGTGGGAAGCATTTTTGGACTCATCAGATTCCTACTTCCTGTTTGCCGAACTGCGGGGGTATCATATGTGAGCATTAGCTCACAGTTCATCTTGTTCTAATATGTTATTAGGTTTTCATGTCCAAAATTGCCGGGTATTAACTCACCTGTAGTAATATCATTAATTGTTATATAAACACCTGTTGTAATATGTTGGTTGGCATTCCTTGAATATGATGATAATCAGGGGTTGAAAATTTCTTTGGGCAGGCTCAAGCCCAGGGCTTTTTCAACTTTTTTAACCCAAGCCCGATCAGTGATTTGCCAAGTCCCAATTTGTAGGATAAAATTGAAATTTTACTTTGCATGTGAATATTTTGCAGTAAAGAAGACACAGTGCAAGGATTTATATATAATATTCAACAAAAAAAAGTAATGTACAACTATCGGGTTGCGTTGTTCAATTACAATAAAGTGTTAGTCATTGATACAAGTTTTGAAATATTCTCGTCGTTTCTCCCCATCATACTTAAGATCTTTATTTCTGGAAGTGTCAGGATCAGTTGGCTCGTCGTCCGCTTTCCGTTTTTCCGCTTTTTTTTACTAAAGTTAAAATTAAACAACGACATTTTTCTCAAAATTTGTCAACATAAACACATGATTGATCAATGTTATTCCAACGCTTGACTTTACATAGGTATGTGGGAAGCACATAGGTGATTCGGAGCTCATTAATATTCATGAGGAATATCGATGTGTCCAGGATGTGTATTACTGTTCTTAAAATAGCTTTTACAGTACTTATTTACAGTGAAATGAGATGATTGACAAAAACTTGCATGTAATTCGTTTAGGAAAAAGTGGAGTTTTTATTTTATTAAAGGCATGCCCGACAGGCTTTTTCCATGGAAAAATGGCAAACCCGAAGTTTCAATTTTCTAGTCCCGGGCGTCGGACTTGAGGAATTTTCAACCCCTGATTAATAATTTTGATTTTTGGTGTTTTAATGCCACTTTCAGCTATATCATGGCGACCAGTTTTAGTGGTGCAGGAAGCCGGAGTACCCTGAGAGAACCACCAACCATGGGCAAGCAACTATTAAACTTCATCACTTGCGGCTGCAAGTCGAGTGCACCCTTTTTTGTAATTTACAAAACCGGGCGCAAACCCATGCCGTATTGGTGATAGGCTTGTATGAGTGGTTAGATCCAACGACCTAACTCATTGAGCCACCCGGGCCCCCTTGAATATGATATTTCAGAATGTTGGCATAGGTTGAAGACACCAATACAAAAACAATATAAAAAAAAACCTGTTTAAATTCCATCCCAGTAAAAAAAAAACCATGTGCTATCACACAAATGAATCACAACATACCAGTTAGCATGGACAGTGCAATAGGAGACTGAGAGTCAGTGACTACTCGTAGTTAACTACATGTACTAGCTAAGAAAGGTAGAATCTTGAATGTAATGGAACAGTAGAGAAAATCTGATTGGCTCCTGGAAATGAAGCAACAACACTTTTTTATTTCATTGTTTTTTAGCCTTATTGGTATTTAGCACCACTTTTAACAATATTTCAGTTGTATCTGTGTGTCAGTTTTATTGGCAGAGTAAACTGAAATGCCTACATTAATTATTTTACAGAAATAACAAAAGATTACGCCAAATAAATATGGTTTAAGAGTTGTAGAATGCTTTAAACACAAATTCCTTATTTGAATATCTGACAGCAATATTCAACTGATGGTGCCAGATAAATAAATAATTTATGATTTATAGAATGCTCCAAACAAAGAGATCTTATTACAGAAATATTTTATTGGAGATGCCAAAATTAATAAATAATTTAAAATTTGTAGAATGCTCCAGAGACATTTATTCATGTCAGGGGTCTTCATGACCGTGAACGTATTGTAGTTGGATTTATAACTACCTATGCAATCGGTGCCTATCACCACTAATGTTGTAAGTTCAAATCCCACTAGGGCGAGGTTTACTTGATAGAACATAAAATGATAAAATTTGTTAGTTACTTGCAACAGGTCGGTGGTTTTCTCCAGGTACTCCGGTTTCTCCCACCAATGAAACAGACCGTCACAATATAAATAAAATATTGTTGAAAGTGGCGTTAAACACCATAAACCATCCTAAACCAACCAAACAAAACAGAAAACTTTATTCATATCTTTAGGATGCAACATTTGGTAGGAATAAGAATTTAGAGAGAAAAAATATTAGCATGCTACATGTCAGTGATAAATTGTACCCCACAAGTGATTAACTTGTTGACATTAGACCAACACTGTAAACGTTCATCAATAAGAACTCTGATGATAATATATTGGTCATTGCCGATTATTGAAACAGAAAATTACCATACGAATTAGTCTAGGGTAATCTAAAACTGTCGAAATCTAATCCAATTATATCTTGTAGAACAATATTTCAAAATTCCTTTGTGACGTTAAAACAAAGGCAGCACAAATTTAATAGACTCTAGTTAATTTTGTGAATTATGAAGGGCTATAGATTTGCTAGAACGGACTATTAGATTTTCCTTTATTACATGTTGTATGAGATATTTTATTCCGAGTCCAATTGAATATATCATTAATTCTGTCAATTTACAGTAATAAGATGACGATAATTGTTTCTTTATGTCTTCGTTTTTACGCAATGCGTGTATATGCTGGTCATGAATATATAGCTGATGAAATACTGAAGAAACGCTGCTCCCGTTGAGATTAGACAACGCCAATCAATTGTACCTAGATAATCAGATTATTTCCTGTTATGGTAGATGAATATGATGAACACAAATTCATCTTTTTGAACGAAAATTTCAATCACACAAAATTGTAATTAATTTCCGTAATTTTGTAATAAGGAAGTACTGGTATGTGCCTTATGGATTTATAGTGCCTGTCCTTGCCATCAAAGTGTGTCAACAATTATAACAAGTCTTGTTCATGAGTTAAGGCTACTCTGTTAGCTAGATTAGTTTCTAAGTATAAAATGAGCATTACCCTCTTTTATAAATTTCAATATTATAGCTTTGTTTTCTCTCCAGAACCATGGTGTTTTTTGATAGTACATTGTTAGTCTTGGAAAAAGATGTGTCTGTTTAAAGTCCAAGTTCATGATTTACCATTTTTGCGAGCACATGCGTTAACCCCCAGTTTGGGAGGGTCTGCGTGTTGCTCATCTTTTTAGTTTTCTATTTTGTGTGGGTTTTTTTGTTTGTCTTCGCCCTGTGTCTTGTGTATTACATGTAACCATTGTCTCTGGATTGTCGATTCTTGATTGCCCCTTTGGTTTTCTCTAACGTTTATTTGCATGGTGATAATATCAACTTGGTCTAATAGAAGATTCATCTATGATTTCAGATTGACAGGTGTAGTCTTTTTAAAAATCATTAATTCCCTTTCTACATTGGAAAAAATAATAAATAAAAAAAGTAGTCTAATTTTCTATTTAGGTTAAAGGTCAGGATGTTATTTTTTCAGTACATGTACTTACATACAGTTTAACTTGTTTCAAGCAAATATCTTTCATCTACCTATTTTGATTTTCTGTTTTGTTTCGATTATTATTAAACATATTCATTTGCTCATAGTATTAGCAAATTGGATTGGACACAAGTTTTGACAACAGTTATTTAAAACTAGCTCCCTACTACAATTTACAACAAATTATATAAATGACTGCAACCATTCAATGATATATTATTTTTTGTTTAAAATAGATGAAATATACAAATATTTCAAACATCAAGACTAAATTTGATGGGTGGTTTACTTAGAATTGCAGGTTTTTTTTTTTACAGGGTATTGTTTAATCAAATTTCACTATATTACCAAATCTCAGGTTTCTTAGAATATACTTGCTCTGTAGGTCATGTCCACATAACAGATTTTAACATTGCCACAGTGTTGAGTGATGGACAGTTAGCAACATCTGTGTCAGGAACAACACCTTATATGGGTAAGTTAAAACATACAGGTGATGTTGTGTCAATGTAATGAATGAATTGTGCATAGTTTGAACCAATGAATATGTTAGGACAAGTACAATGTAATAACTTTTTAAAACAAGCTAATCATCCTGAAAATGGAAATATCTACTTTTGATATCTCATCTAAAATTGGTTCTCTTTAGAAATTGTGTCTGACAGACCTGTCTGTCCACCTTCAAATATGGCCACTGTTACTAACAATAAGACCATCTAATTATTTTCCATATTTGAAGAAACAAAGAAAACATATTCTGTATTAGAACCATTTTCACTATACCAATATTTAAATATTTGAAATACATGTACAATGTTTTTGCATGATTTGTAATGCAAGTAGTATACCAATGTACAGACACTCTTGATATTTTATTGTAAAACCACATTGTATGCCATTGAGGCAAGTGGGAATAGCAAGTTTAATGAAATGAACCTGTTCAATTGTAGAGATATTTGGGACATTTTATAATAACACCACATTTCCTCTTAATTAATGGGCTTTCTTTGTATAATCAAGAATTTTTACCCACAGAACTTGAAACAGCATGCACATCAATGTCTCATTTATCGATTGATTATTTATCATGAAAGACGTTAATGATGCTAGTTTCATTGTAGTCTAATGTTTGAAATATGCTAAAATAGCAACAAAATTTAGAATCTTTAAGAACATGGAAATGCAATCGTTTGAGATATGATCATGAAGCAGCATTATTTGCAATCAGTGGCCATCACCACTTCTTCAATTTACAGATTCTGATTGCCCCTTTTGGTATCTTCAAACTCTTCTTATTTGTAGAGATCAAAATTTAACATATCTAGGAATAGACCTTTTGACATTCCTGATATGATTCTCAAGATATGCATTTTTATACCTTTATTATACAAGTTATTTCCCTTACGACGAGCAAAATGGTACCCAGTCTAGCAAGAGTAATGGAAAGGACAACGAATTTGTAGATATTTGAACCTTGTAAAAAATCGGAGGATAATTTTACAGCAAAGAGAAGATTTGAAAGTTGTTACAACATTAACATTTTTAAATGTGTTTAATGCCACTTTCAACAATAATTCAGTTATATCATGGCATTCAGTTTTATTGGTAGAGGAAACCGGAGTACATAGCGAAAACCACTGACCTGCTACGCCTCGCCATGAGCGTGATTCGAACTCACAACTTCAGTGGTGATAAATAGCACTGATAGGTAGTTGTGAAATCTAACTACCATATGACCATGACTACAACAGCCCCAAAATTGAAATGACATTGTATTTGACATGAAGCAGTATTGTAACATGAAGATTTAATTTTGAACCAATGAATATCCCAAGGTCTTCTGGGTTCAAAAACTTCAAGTCCTGGGAGATTAACAGAATCAATAAAAAATATTCTTTGCTTAAGCAAAGGATTCATTAAGCTCATGTGAGCTAGTTTATATAGCTGCACGAGATAACATTATTCATAATTATTTGCAGATTTGCAATATTTCATTTTTGACAATTTGTTAATTAGAATATATGATGCTGTGATTGAAATGTCATGGATGCTAAAATGCTATTTTCCATTTGATAATTTAGCGACAGCAAAATGCATGCTATTTTTTAATTTACAATATTAAAGACTGATGTTATTTTTCGTTTACCAGAAAATGATTCCAAGATGCACTGTAAGCTTCAAATATGTTCAATCAATGTTTTTATTATCCCTAATATTGTGTAAAATGTCATAGAAAGTGCACCAACAGGCTTGTGGGTGTATGAGAGATATCTATAATTGCTATTTCTTCACTATAACTTAAGTCCCTGAAGCATCAAAATGAAATTAATTTAATTGTGTGGTTTTCATGATGAAAAAACAGAAGAAAAATTGCATTATTTACTATGTCTCTCAGGTATAAGAGGATATTGCACATAAATGGAATTTCATCACTTTTTGTTTTTAGCTCACCTGACCCAAAGGGTCATGTGAGCTTTTGTCATCACTATGCGTCCGTCGTTGTCGTCGTCGTCGTCGTCCGCGTCTGTAAACTTTTCATACTTTCTTCTTCTTCTTTGAAACCACTGAACTGATTTGGACCAAATTTGGCAGAAATGTTCATTGGGAGGTCCTCTACTAAATTTGTTATTTTGGTGCAGATCGGAAATCCAACATTGCCGCCAGGGCCAATAATGTGTTCTGATTGGTTGAAACTTTGAAAATCTTCTTGTCAGAAACTACTCAGCCGATGGAATTGTAACATTATAGAAATGATGACTGGATGGTCCTCTACTAAATTTGTTATTTGACTTGACTTAGTTTTAACATAGAACCCTATGGGAAAAATGTTTAAAAAAATTTTCCTCTGAAAGCAGTAAGTCAATTTAAAGCAAACATGACATGAATGGTCCTTAGGTGGTCAACTTTCAAATTAATGTCATGTGACCCCGACTTCCATCCAAGATGGCCACCATCAGCGAACATAGTTTTAACATAGGACCCTATGGAAAAAA
>MJUT01026738.1:532560-550382 GCA_002080005.1 Gigantidas platifrons
CTTTAGTGACCACCTCTATTAAGTTACTGTCAAACCTACTTTAGTGATCACCTCTATTAAGTTACAGTTAAACCTTCTTTAGTGTCCACCTCTATTAAGTTACAGTCAAACCTACTTTAGTGATCACCTCTATTAAGTTACTGTCAAACCTACTTTAGTGACCACCTCTATTAAGTTACTGTCAAACCTACTTTAGTGACCACCTCTATTAAGTTACAGTTAAACCTTCTTTAGTGGCCACCTCTATTAAGTTACTGTCAAACCTACTTTAGTGACCACCTCTATTAAGCAATAACTTGTATTATGTGACCTTATTTTTATTTCCCTTCACAGTGCATTTTATATCAATTAAACCTGTATTAAGCGACCACCTGTCTCATGTGATCATATTTCACTGTTTCCTTGGAAGGTCACATTAGACAGGTTTGACTGTGTACCATCTTTTTCATATATCATCCAGTTTAAAGTTGACATTTCACATTTCTTAGTTCACCTAGCTGAAGGCCATGTTAGTTTGCATCTGACATCTATCAGCTGTCGTTATCTTTTCATCATCATTCATTTTAATTTAGTCTTGGAGAATTAGATGTACAAAAGTACCTAATTGCATGGCAGGGGTGATCTTTGGTAATAAGATCTTTTAGAGTTTAGAGATGAAGTTGGTCTTCTAATAGGAGGTTCGAAATAGGAGAATTAAATTAATATTTAAAATTCTTCTTCATAAGAACCAACGATAGAAATTGAGAATTAAATTGATATTTAAAATTCTTCTTAAGAACCAGCTATAGAAATTGAGAATTAAATTAATATTTAAGATTCTTCTTCTTCAGAACCAGAGATAGAAATGTTTAATAATAATATCTGACATAAATGTATAATTGTGATATGCATAGGTTCTAGTCTGAGCTGCAAAGTATATTATGGAATAACAGCAGTTTTGAAAGTCGAGACAGACATTGTCACTAGTGATAATGTATGTCGAATCCTTAATGTCAAAACTGACGATATTGTATTTATTTGTAGCTTCATAATGTGTTTGACTAATAAGTTTCAGTATCAAAATCAATTAATCACCAATAAAGTTGTGAGTTCGAATCCCATTCATGGCGAGGTGTACTCGACACAACATTATGTGATCAAGTTTGTCAGTGACCTGCGACAGGTCGATGGTTTTCTCCAGGTACTCCGGTTTCCTCCACCAATAAAACTGACGGCCATGATATAACTGAAATAATGTTGAAAGTGGCATTAAGCACCATAACCCTAATCCCTTACCCAAATTTTCAGTACCAGAATAGAGTTGGTTGATACTGACAATATCAGATCAGAGGGATTGATTTATTGATTTTAGCAGTATTTCAGCTATATCGTGGCATGTCCTAAAGGGAACATAGACTGCTACAGTGAATTGTTTTCAATATCTCCATATCAAACAGTTATAGAAACACAATTACATTTGACATGATGTAGCAATGTACAAATGAAATATCCTGGATTTATTGTCCAAAGCTCAACATATTGTTGCTATGGGGAAATTAAACAAAAATCTCCTTATTAAGAACTAGCTGTGCAATTGCCATGAATTTGGCATGAAGCATCATTGTTATATGAAAATTCACAATGTGTAAATGAAGGCCTGAAGATTTTTGAGGAGATGTTCAAGTCTACTTTTGAATGAAATGTAAAACATTATTAAAATCCTTTTCTATATGAAAAGAGGTAATGAAAAAGGTATTTGATGAGCAACTGTATTGTGATATGGCAAATTTTACCATCTTTAACTCAATTTAGTAACTGTCTTGGATAAGTCAAAGTAAGAAATTATAGAATGTGTGTTGGGAAGATGATTTATTATATGGGACGAAGTCCCAACTATGGTAGAAATAGCCATTTTTTTCTATATACTAATGACTAAATTTTCATGCACCGGAAATGACATACCGGAAGCAATACATGTGCAGCTACAGTTGGTTTCTGCAAAAAATTTGATGCAGTAAAAAATTGCTCTTGTAGGGGCACGAGTATCAAAGTACAAAATGTACTAAAAACGACATATTGTATAAATAAAATCAAGAACGGGTACAAGGATGTAGAAAAAAAAATCAAGTTGCAGCTCTCGTTAGAAGTGGAACTTGTTCAAAATATCGCGAGATAGAGCGTGAAGTAGTCCTTGACAACCATACACAAAGATGACCGACAATGTTTATAATGTTTATGATGTATAAAACTAATGACGGCTTTTCTCGTGAATAAAGCATCGCACATGAACAACAAAATGTGCAAACTAAAGCTATAGTACAATAAAGTTTATTTACTACTTCCGGTTATGAACCATGTTCGGTAGCGGATACGAAAACTGTCCGGAGTTTGGTCCCCGATATATTGTTTAAAAAAATTATTGGACTTCGTCCCAAGTTAGGTAACACCTATTATCATATTAGTCCAAAGTTGGTTGGCATTGACAAACTGATTCTGATAATTTGATAGTACTGATAAAGGTCCTTTGTCTATTATATTACAGTGGAACCTGTCTAATCCGACACACCAAGGGACCAGGGAAATGTGTCGGATTGTACAGGATGTCGGAATACTCAGGGTTTTTTTAGTTAACAGAAATACTTTGGGACCATAAATTTTCGTTGGATGTCACAGGATGTCGGAAAACTCGGGTGTCGGATTGCACAGGTTTCACTGTATATTAATTTAGAATGTAGTGTCTCGCACCCGTATATTTGTGAGCATTATATTCCTGACATATTAGAATTTTAAAAATCCTTTTGGTTAATTACCATTTTATTTACTGAGCACACCATATAAATTAAGTGGTTGATGAACCTTTTTTTTTTCTTCAATAAACCTATAGTGTAGTTGATAGTTGATTGGTTTAGCATTTACAATTATAAATCAATACTTAATTCTGATTACTTACCATTTGCCCTTTACTACATGTACTGTTCCTTGTAATTGTTAGCTAGATTTGCCTTGATAAATGTAAGTCGCTGCTAATTCTAATTTAAATAGTAGGTCCATTTGAATTGGACATTGTAGTGTTTAATGCTACTTTCAATATAATATTTTTGTTATATCATGTCGGCATTTGAATTGGACACAACAAGGATCAACTGTATATTTATTATAGAAATGAAGGCCCAAAGGTCTTATTATATCCAAGAATCTGTGGTCAAAAATCTAACTTAAGCTGATGTAGGAAAAAGACATTTGAAAATCTTCTATAGTACCTGAACCAGAAAGAATTACAATGATATTTGAATGAAGTCTATGGCTAGATGTACTCACAACAATTTTATGTGATAACGTTTGTCGTTGACTTGTAGAAGGTCAGAGCTTTTCTGTAAATTCTGATTTCTTCTACTGGTAGAACAGAAATATTGTTGAAACATCCACTATCCAGATTCTAATCCTACATTTATATTTTTTCAGGATTCAGAGAATACTATAGAAGAGGAAAATATATATAAATACTTTAAAGTTTACAACAGAGAAAAGTGAGTAAATATTACTCAATATTACAATGAGTACTCTGAAGAATATTAGATATGATGTACTCATGTACAATATGATGTACTCGTGTACAATATGATGTACTCGTGTACAATATGATGTACTCATGTACAATATGATGTACTCGTGTACAATATGATGTACTCATGTACAATATGATGTATTCGTGTACAATATGATGTACTCGTGTACAATATGATGTACTCCTGTACAATATGATGTACTCCTGTACAATATGATGTACTCGTGTACAATATGATGTACTCGTGTACAATATGTGCTTCATCAGTTTGAACTGTAAAATGATTTTCTTTATAGACCAAATTTACTATGAAGAAAATTTAATACATATCAAAATTACTGGGTTATTGTGAGTGAACATCAGCCAAATTTACTGAGAAAACATCAGTTAATTTTACTCTAAAGAACATCAGTCAATTTTACTCTAAAGAACATCAGTCAATTTTACTGAAAAGAACATCAGTCAATTTTACTCTGTAGAACATCAGTCAATTTTACTCTATAAAACATCAGTCAATTTTGCTCTATAAAACATCAGTCAATTCTACTCTAAAAGAACATAAGAACATTTTACTCTATAAAACATCAGTCAAATTTACTCTATAAAACATAAGTCAATTTTACTGAAAATAACATCAGTCAATTTGACTCTAAAGAACATCAGTCAATTTTAATCTAAAGAACATCAGTCAATTTTACTCTGTACAACATCAGTCAATTTTACTCTAAAGAACATCAGTCAGTTTTAATGAAAAGAACATCAGTCAATTTTACTCTTAAGAACATCAGTCAATTTTACTCTAAAGAACATCAGTCAGTTTTAATGAAAAGAACATCAGTCAATTTTACTCTAAAGAACATCAGTCAATTTTACTCTAAAGAACATCAGTCAATTTTACTCTGTAGAACATCAGTCAATTTTACTCTAAAAAACATCAATCAATTTTAATGAAAAGAACATCAGTCAATTTTACTCTAAAGAACATCAGTCAATTTTACTCTAAAGAACATCAGTCAATTTTACTCTGTAGAACATCAGTAAATTTTACTCTAAAAAACATCAATCAATTTTAATGAAAAGAACATCAGTCAATTTTACTCTAAAGAACATCAGTCAATTTTACTCTATAAAACATCAGTCAATTTTACTCTATAAAACATCAGTCAATTTTACTCTAAAGAACATCAGTCAATTTTAATGAAAAGAACATCAGTCAATTTTACTCTAAAGAACATCAGTCAATTTTAATCTATAGAACATCAGCCAGTTTTACTCTAAAGAACATCAGTCAATTTTACTCTATAGAACATCAGTCAATTTTACTCTATAGAACATCGGTCAATTTTACACAATAGAACATCAGTCAATTTTACTCTATAGAACATCAGTCAATTTTACTCTGTAGAAGATCAGTTAATTTTACTCTATAGAACATCAGTCAATTTTACTCTGTAGAAGATCAGTTAGTTTTACTCTATAGAACACCAGTCAATTTTACTCTATAGAACATCAGTCAATTTTACTCTATAGAAGATCAGTTAATTTTACTCTAATAGAACATCAGTCAATTTTACTCTATAGAACATCAGTCAATTTTACTCTATAGAACATCAGTCAATTTTACTCAAAAGAATATCAGCCAATTTTACCCAGTTATTTGCCTGTCTAATCTTTTGATTTTGAGTGTACCTGATGAAGGCTATTCTAGAAACGTGTTTTGCACATTTAATTTGATATCTGCATTTTCATTAGTTCACCTGGACCAAAGGTCCAGGTGAACTATTGTCATCACTTGGCGTCTGTCGTCTGTAAACTTTTCACATTTCAAGCTTCTTCTCCGAAACCAATTGGCCAATTGGAACCAAACTTAGCAGGAATGTTCCTTGGATGGTTCTCTACAAATTTTATGTTTTTCATTCCAGTCAGATATTCAACATGGCTGCCAGGGCCAATAATATGCTCTGATTGGCTGAAATTTCAAAGATCTTCTTCTCTGAAACTAATGAACTGACTGAACCCAAACTGTAAATGAATGATCATTGGAATGTCCTTTACCAAGTTTCTGTTTTTTATGCCGATTGGAAATCCAAGATGGCCGCCACCACAGGACATAGATTAACATTGGACCCTATGGGAAAATGTTCAAATGCCTTCTTCTCAGAAACTACAAATATGATTACAGCCAAACTGTACATGAATGTTCATTGGATGGTCCTCTACAAACTTTAGGTTTTTTGTTCCGATACAAAATTCAAAATGGCGGCTACGGCAGGACTTAGATTAACATTGGACCCTATGGGAAAAATGTTTCAAAACGCTTCTTCTCTGAAACCGCTTGGACAATTGAAACCAAACTACCCAGGAATGATCATTGGAAGGTCCTCTACAAAGTGTCTGTTTTTTATGACGATCGGAAATTCAAAATGGCCGCCACCGCAGGACATAGATTAACATTGAACCCTATGGGAAAATGTTCAAATGCCTTCTTCTCAGAAACTACAAATATGATTAAAGCCAAACTGTACATGAATGTTCATTGGATGGTCCTCTACAAACTTTAGGTTTTTTGTTCCGATATGAAATTAAAAATGGCGGCTACGGCAGGACTTAGATTAACATTGGACCCTATGGGAAAAATGTTTCAAAACGCTTCTTCTCTGAAACCACTTTGACAATTGAAACCAAACTGCCCAGGAATGATCATTGGCAGGTCCTCTACAAAGTGACTGTTTTTTATGCCGATCGGAAATCCAAGATGGCTGCCACTGCTGGACATAAATTAACATTGGACCCTATGGGAAAATGTTCAAATGCCTTCTTCTCAGACACTACAAATGTGATTAAAGCCAAACTGTACATGAATGTTCATTGGATGATTTTCTACAAACTTTAGATTTTTTGTTCCGATATGAAATTCAAAATGGCGGCTACGGCAGGACTTAGTTTAACATTGGACCCTATGGGGAAAATGTTTCAAAACGCTTCTTCTCTGAAACCACTTGAACAATTGAAACCAAACTGCCCAGGAATGATCATTGGAAGGTCCTCTACAAAATTTAGGATTTTATGCCGATCGGAAATCCAAGATGGCCACTACCGCAGGACATAGATTAACATTGGACCCTATGGGAAAATGTTCAAATGGCTTCTTCTCAGAAACTACAAATATGATTAAAGCCAAACTGTACATGAATGTTCATTGGATGGTCCGCTACATACTTAAGGTTTTTTGTTCCGATATAAAATTCAAAATGGCGGCTATGGCAGGACTTAGTTTAACATTGGACCTTATGGGAAAAATGTTTCAAAATGCTTCTTCTCTTAAACCATTTGGACAATTGAAACCAAACTACCCAGGAATAATCATTGGAAGGTCCTCTACAAAGTGTCTGTTTTTTATGCCAATCTGAAATCCAAGATGGCCACCACCGCAGGACATAGTTTTTACATAGGACCAATTGGTTCTTTTTATAACCAGGTGAACGATACAGGCTCTTGAGAGCCTCTGGTTACTCTAATGAACATGAATCATTTTTACTCATGGGAACATCAGCCACTTTTTTACAATGAAAAGTCAGCAAAAGAGCATGAATAAAACTTTACTCGTGGTAAAATCACTGACAATGAAACATTTCATATTTCAATTCCTACTGGTGAAGCTCTACTACAAGTTATAGATAGCATTATGTTGAACTGAGACAACATTGTGTCAAACAAGGCACTCTTCACAAGTATTATTATATTACCATTGTTAAAATGAAATATTGTACATGTATACTTTAACTAAGGTTCTCCTCCCTTAGACGGTTTTGGCTATCCTGTTTAGGCCCTTTGGTTTATTTGTTCCCAAAATTTTAAATTATTTGACTTTCCAATCCTCAATTTTGAGCGTACCTGATGAAGGTTATTCCAGAAACATGTTATGCACACTAATTTTAATATCTACATTTTTATTATTTAGCTTTGTGCAATTAAGATATATAACAGTGTCATGACTGTGGTAAAATAGCCATTAAATTATGACTCCCATTAATATTTTATAAATAACTTTAAGGGGGAAAAATCAATAAATACACTGCCATCTGAACAGATTTTTCACACAATTTTTATTCTTGGAATAAAGGTGTAATATTTATATGTTACTGTCAGCGCAGAATGATTGATAATTTAATATGTTGGTACTCATGAGAAAAGTTTGAAGATACCAAAGTGGCCATCAGAAGCTGTAAATAGGAGAAGAACAGGCAATACAGTGGCCGAAAGAAAACGGACAAAAAGGACAAACAACAATAATATACAAAACACGACACAGAAAGCTAAAGATCGAGCAACACGAACCTCACTGAAAATCATGATGAACTCAGGTTGTTACTAGCCTAAGTGATTTCTGTAGGGTTAGGTTTATAGTGTTTAACGCCACTTTCAACAATATTTCAGTAATATAGTGGAGGTCAGTTTTATCAGTGGAGGAAACCAGAGAAAACCACCAACCTGCTGCAAGTCACTGACTAACTTTATCACATAATGTTGTATCAAGTACACCCTTGATATCTGTAGAAATTTGATATATTGTCTTGATATGTACTGTAGGCAAACCCATCTTGAGTATGATGTAATCTTGATCTCTTTCAGTTTTGCTATATTTTAAGTGTTTATTCCTTATCTTTCTTAGAATTAAATATGAAAATGAACAAAAACAAGATGAAGAAGAGGAAGAAGAAAACAGAAGACCGTCTTTTCATGGGATACAAGTGAACGAAAGTTTTGATTGTGAAGACGAGGATGAAAATCGAGATGCACTACTGAATACATCATTTGATCGGCCGGAATTACAACAAAGACTAAGTGTACACTCAGCAATGGAAATAGGGGGACGAAGACATTCAGGAAAAACTGTAACATTTTGTGATAGACGACTTTCGGACTACACATGTTATTCCCATGGAGACCATAATAAAGTGTCTGGTATTAGTAAACCAATGTTGAAAGACCGTAGATTGTCGGATATGACAGGGCAGAAATCCTCGTCGTTAGAAAATAGTGGTTCTACGGGCACAAGTTGATAGTACTTGCTCAAGATAATTGATTATTTATTGTTTGCGGTCAAGAATTTTGTATTTAATCAAACAGAATCTTGTTCATTGACAAGAAGGAAGTATATTTTTGTGTAGTTTTATAATAGGGTTTTGTTATATCAAGTAGATCCTATTTTGTTAGAAATTCTTTCATTGATTTTGTAGACATTCTCTGAAAAATTGTCCACTCCATTTGACTTTTTTGTCCATGCTATGGTAAGCTGGATATCAAAATGTCCGAAGGATGAATTTAAATAGTCTGCTTGTCCCAGATTTTTAATTTTTTAAGGAGAGAGAAATAAGTGTTAAAATGTCACTTTTTGTATCATCGATAAATGCCGTGCTTAACCACCATATTGTTGTTGACATCTGCTTTCAGATAAGTTATTTTGATTGATTAAAAATTTTAAATGGATATGAAACAACCAAATACCAGAACTCAGATATGGTCTATTTTGAAATTGGCTAAAATATCTACTATGTGGAAAATTTAATAAAATAGAAATACGATTTTGTAGTTATTGGTAGAAAATTATATTTTCATAACTTTATATAATATAATTGGATGGCATAGTTGTTAAGGTTACAGGTTGTGAACTTTTGACCTCGAGACTAACACTACCGACATGAGTTTGTCCCCAGATACCAACAGAAAGCTTTAAGGTCAAAGTTTTCCTCCCCAAATAGATTTTGTAGTTCTGTTATACCTGACAAATTAGTGAAAGTGACGTTAAACACCCATAAATCAAAAGTTCAATACGATATACAATATAAGGTGGGGTGGTTTTCTTCTGTTTTGTTTTCTTCTGTTTTTTGTTGTTGTTTTTTGTTGGGAGGGGAGGTTACTCTGTACTATTATTATCATTTTTGGAGGTAAAAGATCACATTCATCAATATTTTACCTTCTGTTAATTTATTATTGGTACTTGGATACCAGTTTACAGTCCACATGAAGAGCACAGGTCCTCTGGCCCTAGACCAGTAAATTTTTCAGTTTTTATTTAGAACTACATGTGTATATAAAAATAAATTCAAGAATTTAATTCTGACCAGTAAATTAAAATTGTTATTTCGAGGACTGGGTTTATATTGTTTTTTCTTCATTGATAGCAACAGATAGTGCACAATGTCCAAACTTAGAATGAACAAATGGTCAATACCATGAATTCAAGAGTGAACCATAGATTCTTATATGATATTTTTTTATACAGAATGTACAACACAAGAATGTTACTTTCATGTTTTTAACCATCATTTATCCTGCAATTGGGTTATTTTTTTGTCATAATAAATGGGTTGAAATAAACTGTTGCTTTATTATGACAGTGTCATAATAACACTTTTCACATTGGCCTAATAAAGCTATTATGCCACACCCCTGTCATAATAACACTTTTTACATTAGCCTAATAAAGATATTAAGCCACACCCTTGTCATAATAACACTTTTTACATTAGCCTAATAAAGATATTAAGCCATGCCCCTTACCAGAACTACTATTGAGGTATGAAATAGGTTTCCATTATCTTTTTCTTTTTTTTTTATTAAATTAAATAACATTTTTTGCTAATTTTTATTGCAGGATAAATACAATATTGGTATATTGACGGTAAATATAGAATTTATGTGGCTCGGCATGAAACGGGTGGAAAGACTCGCTAAAGCTCGTTCTTTCCCCCGTTTCTAAACCTCGCCACATAAATTTTTGTCCCCCGACGCTTCGTCGAAGGGGACTATAGAAATGGGTGTCGTCCGTCCGTGTGCTTTTTGGTTTCCAGATGATAACTTGTGAATGAAAAGTCAGATTGAAGTTAGGTTTGGTATGTAAGTGTATCTTATGAATATCTAGGTCAAGTTCGATAATGACAATTTTTCGACTATTTTTACTAGAGTTGTGCCCCTTTTATTACCTCAAAATTGCTAAATATTTGGTTTCCAGATGATAACTTGGGAACAAATAGTCAGATTGAAACTAGGTTTGGTATGTAAGTGTATCTCATGAATATCTAGGTCAAGTTCGATAGCGATCATTTTTCGACAAATCTTACCAGAGTTATATCCCTTTTTATACTTTGTCCGTGTGTCCCGAATTGGTTTCCAGATGATAACTTGTGAATGGAAAGTCAAATTGAAGCTAGGTGTGGCATGTAAGTGTATCTTATGAATATCTAGGTCAAGTTCGATAATGACAATTTTTCGACAATTTTTACTACAGTTGTGCCCCTTTTTATACCTCAAAATTGCTAAATATTTGGTTTCCAGATGATAACTTGGGAACAAATAGTCAGATTGAAACTAGGTTTGGTATGTAAGTGTATCTCATGAATATCTAGGTCAAGTTTGATAGCGATCATTTTTCGACAAATCTTACCAGATTTACATCCCTTTTTATACTTCAAAATTGCTAATATTTTGGTTTCCAAATTATAACTTGTGAACAAAAAGTCAGATTGAAACTAGGTTTGGTATGTAAGTGTATCTCATGAATATCTAGATCAAGTTCGATAATGATGATTTTTCGACAAATCTAACCAGAGTTACTCCCCTTTTTTTACTTCAAAATGGTCCTTGGATGGTCCCCTTTCAGAATTATGAGTGATACAGGCTCCCCTGACCCTCTAGTTTACAGTAGTTTCAAAATTTAATCTTACGATGTAACCTTGGCGTCGGGGGACCAGTGGCCAACGGCCTTTTATATATTTACCATCAATACACCAATATTGTATATTTATTCTCTATTCAAAATCTGTTTTGTACAATTTGTTAGATTGATAAATTTTGTGTTTGACTATTTGCAAATTTATGACATCATGCAATAAAGACGTTTTATTGCAATAGACATATATTCATAGTCATAAATGGTTTAAATTGTTTCCTAAACTTGAAGCTGTGATGAAACAGTTAACTGTACAAGATTTTACAATGTATACTTAGAAATACTCAGACAAATTATTATATTATTGTTAATTGTAAATAAAATGTTGTTTTATATGATAGACATTTCTTTTTTGTTATTTATCCTGTTGTTGCCATGGGGCCGTCATCTTATGGAAGTTAGATTTCCAACTACCTGTGCAATCAGGACTTATAACTATTAAAGTTGTGAGTTCAAACCCCATTCATGGCAAGGTATACTCGATACAACATTATGTAATAAAGTTTATCAGTGACTTGTGACAGGTTGGAGATTTTCTCCGGCTACTCAAGTTTCCTCCACCAACAAAACTGACTGCCACGATACAACTGAAATATTGTTGAAAGTGGCATTAAACACCATAAATGTAATCCTAAAAAACCTGGATGATTGATCATTGTTTAATACCAGTACTTCACCTATATTCCAATCTAATTAAGATCTTACTTGCACCCTACTTTTTCTTTGCCTCTGTATGGTAGATCAAACAACATCCCATATGGTTCATATTTAAGTGACCTTTATTCGTCCAATCATATTACCACTCCCTGAATCTTTGAAGTAAAATTGAACTTATTTTGGCAAATATAATTTACCTTGACCTATATTTGCTGGTACGGAAAGAACGTTCCATGTCCATAGGAAATACACTATGTAGAAATACATACCTCAGTGCATTAAACCAAATAATAATAATAGTAGTGCTTCGAAGCGAGTCAAAATTTCTTTGATTTTCAACAATTAATTCAACAATTCAATGTGAAACAGGGGGTTGTCGTGGTTGAGATCTTATGGTAGTTGGATTTATAATTACCTATGCAATCAATGTCTATCACCACTAATGTTGTGAGTGTGAACCGCACTGTGCGAGGTGTACTCAATATAACATTATGTAATAAAGTTTGTCAGTGACTTGTGACAATTCTGTGGTTTTCTCCAATGAAACTGACCACCATGATATAACTGAAATATTAGTGAAAGTGGCGTTAAAACACCATAACCCTAACACTCAATGTGTAACAGATGCTAATAGCAGTGATGATTAATGGACAAGATGTAACATTTAATTTAAATGCACAATTCATAGGAAAAAAAACCTGGTTTCAATTGTCTTGACATTTTCAATGTAACCAGACACATATTCTGTCCTTTCTTAATACCTTGGTAAAACACTACCAGATTGGTCTGCTCTAACTTTATTTAAAATGTCACCCTAATGTGATCCCTTATGAGATTGTGTTAGATCAAAAATAAAGTAAGATAGTTTTGGAGAGCTGCTGCAAGTTATCATATATATGCAAGGCTTGTGATATTCTATACCAGACACTTATTATCAGGATCTAAGAATGTGTTGTGCATTTGATTCATCCTGTTTAACTAGCAGATGCACTTTTCAGCAGATCTAGGTCCCATTTTCATACCCCTGGGTTCCCTCAGATTTGTGGTAGCTGTGATTACATGGCAGTTTTATTGACTTCTGCCTATCATCCCAAACATGTGGCATGTTGGTGTTTTTCTCTGTGTACTATGGTATTCTTAACCATTAAAACTGATTGCCACAATATAACCGAAAAAAACAAGGGCAACGCAAAGCGTGGTGTATCCTCTCACCTAAAAATTTGACCCGGTGACCTTGAAAATCAATAGGGTTCCAGATTCTCTTGATGTTGGTAAAAAGTTTGGTCAAAATCCATTGAAGGATGTTGATTCGGGATGTTATGGAAGGACGGACGGTAGCGTTACTATATCTCTGCAACTTAGTTGGGGAGGGGATAATTAAAGTGAACTCTCCAACCATAACCATGATACAAACATCACCTCAATTAAATTTCCACTTCACTTTAGAACTTTCTCACTTCATTTTTAGGTCATCCTTTTTGTTTCTGAAGGAAAGGAATTACACAATATATTTGAACCACATCGCTTGTTTATTATACCCCAAGGCGATTGATACAGAACAAACTTCTTTGTTAGTATTACAAAATACCGGTAATTAACCTGTATGTTACCTAACCTTACCTGTCTTTGTCCACTTTAACCACCCACAATTGATGCAATTTTACCACCTACTTGTGTATGCATGAGCACATTATGTATCAATGTCTGCAGTGTTCAAAGCAGCTTTTCTATTCATCGTAGAAAAATTAAAACAAGGTCATCTTGCAAAAATTTTCTTGGACATCCAATGAATACTTTTTCTAAAAAGGTAATCATAGGAACATACCAGCCAAGTTTGTATTCAAAAGGCTCAGTGGTATCAAATAAGATTTGTTTCCCATGGTGACCATCTAGGATTTCCAAGCACTATAAATGATATTCCTGCCATGTTTTCTTTCATATGGTTCAATGGTTTCATAGATTTTTAAAACTTTTTAAGTCTTCAGCAAACAAGGGGCAGGGCAGCAAAAAGGTTGTTGATTTTGATGATATATGTCTGCTAAATGCTAAACCAACATGCTTAGTCAAGTTTTTAATAGCGCTAGCTAGCTCAATGAAACAGTCTATGGGTAGACATATCGCTCTACTCTACATATTATCCTGATTCCAGAGCCAACCAGTCTTTGCTCTTACTTCTAATGCTAAAGCTGTTTATCGGAGAAGTAGCCAATACTAATTTTATATTCTTTGGATTGATGGACCAGGGTTCAAATGCACAATCAACTATACTCTAGGCAGCATTCTAAAACTGCCCATGTTGCTAGTGGCTTTGAAGAACGACTTCCGACCTGCATTGCATGGTACAAAATATAACCTGTGACTTTCAAAAACTTGAAGCTAAATGTTATCTCTTATCACCAAAATCCAACTAAAAGGGGAACCTATTTTTTGCCTCATTCATGTCAATAATGGAAGGCATAACCCAATCTTGTTCCTCATTCTTGTCAATAAAAACAACTATTAAGATTGCATGATTTTTATGATATCACATTATGGTACATTATTATACAAAGACATTTTCTCCAAAAAACGTAACAACAAAAACGCCATAATCATCTATAGAACAAGTTATTAAAATCCATAACAATTGAGAAGGTCTACAAAATGTCTGTTTCTTATGAGAAAAAATATACAACTTGTCATCCACCATCAGTACACACAATAGTATATAGAAACTTTAAATCTAATTTCCTCTAAAGAACATAAATAGATGCTGCGTACAAATGTTTGGACAGGTTTTTATTAAAACAAACTTCAGATTCGAAAGAAAAAAAATCTCCTTAAATTTAAAAGACTTTAATGAGACTCATCACAAGAAAAACGGGTTATTTGGTACAAAAATATATGTATACAAGTGCTTTATACTAAAATGGAATTTGGAAGTAAAACAATTTCATATAGGTTGGATAATCGTGAAATAAAGACTAACAATCTATTATAACAGGAGATAGTAAATATTAGGACATCTGTACTTTATAAAATAAACCTCATTGCTTGAAATAACCTTTTTAAATGATAACTGAGCAAAAAACTAATTACTTTTATTAAATTCTGATGAAGTATAAAATGATCCACAATTTATTAAATTCTAAGAAGTAAAATGATAATTTCTCTGCAACAAGAAGCAAAGTACAGTCAGACCTGTATTAAGAGGTCACCTTTGGGACAAAGAAAAAGTGGTCTTTTAAGACAAGTGACCTCTTAAAAAAGGTTCAATATATATGAAATTTTCTATGACGGGACAAGAAAAAGGTGACCCTTTAATACAGGTGACTGTATGGGCAGGTTTGACTATACTTGTCATCAGTGCTAATGACAGAACCAAAAATAATGTCTTACAAAATAGGAAATTCATTGTTACTATTTCATATAACAGTTGGAGGTTGTTTTACTTTGAAATTATATTTTCTCAATGGTGTATTAATCAATAAAAATTTAGATATTACATGATAAAATATGTAGATAATATCACAAGCTATAAATCATGACTCACAAAATTGGTGAAATTCAAAAATACGCCAAAATCACATGACTTAAAATAAAATGGAAGATAAAACCCAAAACCAAATGAAACACAAACTAATCCAAAGTACCGGTACTTAGCATAAAATGAATTTATGATCACATAAGTAGAAAACTATTAATCTGTTTTGGAGGCATTGTTCTTCAAATATTGAAATGTTGAAAACTTGCGTTGTCATTGTGCCATGACTAAATGAAAGTAGAAGAGAGATAACCATGAGTTTTCCACACTTTACAACCATTGACACTTTATTTATCACTGTTTTGTATATACATCTTGGATTGGAGAAAAAAATATTTGAGATGATGTTCTCAATCTTTTTTTCTCTCTCTTTTCCTATAAAATGAATGTTCATTAGCAAGTATAATCTACCCTATTCATAGGGTAAAACATACAAACATGAAAGGCACTTCTGAACTTGTGGTGATATATAGCCTCTTTTCCAAACATGAAGTGGCCTATTCAGACAGGTATTTCAAAGCAAGGTAAACCTGTTGACAGCTTGATGCAACAGTCAACCATGTTTGGAAACAAGTATGATTAGAATACACAAAATCAACACATAAAGTGAAAACTGTTAAAACTTTTGTAACACTTGCAATTTTCACACACATTGATGTAAAAGTTTATAAAACAAGTGGTCCACCCCACCTCTGCACAGTATTTTGACCTCAAATCAATTGAAAAACAATATGATTTTTCAAGACAGGTTTAAAAGGGTGACAGCCAATAACTACTTTTGCTATTTCGGTTACCTTGAAATCTACAAATTTGAGAATATCTGAACAGCACTCTAAAGTAAAAGTCTAACATTTACATCTAGTTTATAAAAAGTAGCCCCTACAACAATAGTCAAGAATTTATTATCCCAAAAAATTGATGTGATCAGTGGTCATTTTTTTTTTATAACATTATTGCAAAATTTCATCATCATGTGACCCATTGCTTGCTTATTACATTTGTGCTTAATTATTCAACACTAGAAATTTATACCAAACTCAGAATAACTGTTTTAAGGCATTATTGCAAAATTTCATCATTGTGTGACCCCCTTTTCCAACTACTTAATTATTCAACTCTATAAATTTGTACCAAATCCAGGATAACACTGGAATGCTAACTTATTTCAGTGTTATGGTGGAAGTACAGAAAAACTGAGAATAGGACATATTCAGCATAAGATAAGATACAAATCACAACTGCTATCTGGCAAACGAAATCCTTGTATGAACATAAAACATAAGTGTCTCCAAATTTTAAGGAGCTAAAGTGATGAAAAACAATTAGCATAATACACAAAACAAATAATTATTAACTAATAACAACAGATCTTAAACAAGCACTTCGTAACGATCAGATAAAATTAAAATGATGTCTTATTTTCTAATCATTTTTAGTGGAAAATATCAGTAATACTCATGTAAATGTTCTCAAGTAGAACAATTTTTGAAAACACCAGAGAGAAACCAATGCTGTTATGTACAAACAATACAAATTAAGTTTGAATTTTTTAAAATTAAATCATGAATTTTTAATAGCAGAAAAATCACATATTCAGTGAAAATATCAACAACAAAATAGATATCAAATTTAGTGTGCACGACATGTTTCTGGAATAGCCTTCATCAAAATCAAAAGATTTGAAAGTCAAATAATTTAAAATTTTGGAAGCAATAACACCAAAGGACCTAAACAGGATAGCCAAAATCAGCTAAGATCACCTATGCCACATTACTGGATCCAAATTTCAGTTGTTATACATGATTTTTTGATTGATTGTTGTTTAACGTCTATGAGCAGTATTTCAGTTATATTTGTAACAAGAACTTGTTTAAATTATTTCAGAGCGTAGGTCAATCGATGGCACTGGCATGGGATTATGGACTGACAGAAATGGGTATGGTAGGTTGTACCCTACACCAGAGATTCCATTACCCTAGGAGATAAAGATATATTAAAGAGTAACTGGTTTTCTGTATGCATATTCAAGTCAATAAAAAGTGTTGTGCCAAATCCAACAGTCAATAAATAGGAGTAAAAAACAATATTTAGGGAAAATTCACTGTACATTTTGTTAAATTAGGGACACTTTGGTTTCTGAGATTAAATACAGTTCTGAGAGTAAAGCAACAATTAAAACATTAATATTAAATTCATTGTCAATGTTTAAAAAGCTTATGAAATTTATAAATTTTGAAACCGTGGGAGACATTTTTATTTTTAATATATAGTGGTCTTACTACAAATGCTGTACATTTCCTCTTACATTCAGCAACAATGACAGCTTACTGAGAGTTAGGTTACTGCAGCATATTGTTACATTCAGC